>NJDD01003634.1:38162-76484 GCA_002245505.1 Calephelis nemesis | reverse complement strand
CTCCAAATCTCATAGACGAGCTTGTGTAACGAAACCACCGCTCTACTCAAAATCCAGAAATGACTTTGTAAATAGTGACTAAGGACCGAAATAAAGAATTAATACGGAAGACATGGTTGCATGCCTAAAGGCTTGTAGGCTGCCTCACAAAAGGGCAAATTAATTAACAACAACAACAAAAAAAAATAACGAAATGTTGACATATCGTACAAAAGTGTCAAGTGTCAACCATAGTGTCAACTGTCAATTGACATGTAAAGTAGGTACATCGTTATTTATTTATTTTAGCATTAAAATTTTAATGAAGGGGTATTTCTTTTAATCGAAATTTAACCTCAGGCTGTATAAAATAAAACTTCGCTCTACTAGTAGCCCAGAGAAGATGTAAGAACTTATCAGTCATCATGTTACATGAATGATACAACTATCGTAATCGTACCTAGTCCGCAGCTTTTTACCGGAAGGATTGTGACTAACGATTAGAAGCCATAGTTTTCACGTTAGTAGATTTTATTAGTTGGGAGATCTATACTGAGAAAAATTGTTAAAAAATAAAGATTAAAAGGGAAATCATCTGGTAAATTGATTGTTACGTAATTAATTGTAAGTTTATTGTAAAATGACTACAAATATAAAGGTAGAACCAAATGACGACTCCTTCGAAAGCAATCCAGAATTTAGCGATGCTTTCGTTGAAATAAAAGTGGAACCTGTGCATGACAGTTATGATCGACTAGAAGAGAACGTAGAACCAGTTGAAGAAAAATTGGAGGGCTCTGATTGTCAGAGCTACGGGCATGAAGCAGAGAATGTTGAGTCAATTGAAGTGGAAGTTGAATTTCAGAATAACTGTCGGAACTTGGAACACTCAGCAGAAAAAAAGACTTTTATTCAGGTGAAACCGGAATTTAAACAGTTTCAGAAAGGTAGGTGCAGTTCATATTTATACTAAAAAAATCTTCATCAAATCCACACCTTATCCCTGAATACGTAGGCAGAGATACAACCAGATTACTCACAAATAGTCAAAGATTTTGTTTATTTTAGTTATTTACACAGCATCATGTTATATAGAATTGTCTCATTCTAACATCCCAGTATATCTATGAAAATCTGTTATATGTCCATAGCAATATATTTAAAAAAAACGTGATATACACTGTGTCAATAATATTTGCAATAAAATTAATCTTGCGGTGCATGTGCCTCCTCTCACAAAGCCATTCTTTTAATGGCCAATGTATATATTTTTATAATAAACTTCCTAAACTTATTATACATCAAAAAGAACTCAATTTTAATGTGTGTCAAATAGAAAATACAATGACAATGGTTAGTATGCCATTCCTGAAAATTTAGAAAATATGAGTGCTTGGAATTGATTGTGCCTCCAACCAATCTATCTTTATTTATGTATTTCTGGTTTTAGTGTGTATGTCACTGAACTCCTTCTAAGCAACTGCACTGAATTTGAAGAAATGTTTGTGTGTGTTCTAGAGGATATGTGAATGGTTTAGAATTTAGATTTATAATTTGTTACACTGGAAACTTTTTTAATATTTTTTTAATTTTTAAGTAGTCATTGATTTTGGAATGGTTTACAATAGATCCGGCAGACTGTGCTTCTATCAGAGCATCAAATATTATTTTGTTAAGATTTTAGTCTATCCTGATAGTTGGTGATGCAATCAATTTAATAAAAATGTTTTGTCGTTTTGTGTTATTTGATGTTTGAATTGAATTTTATGTTGTAAGAGTGATCAAAAATTGAAACATCACTGTAAGGATATAAAAAATTCTAGAGGATAGAAATGATGATACATTGGATTAAAACAAGATTAAGTTGGACTTAATCTTGTTTTAATGGTGCTTTCCAGGACATTTGGTAATTAGTATAATTGCTATAAGATACCATTGCTGATCTTCTTATTTCTATGTTGATAAGGTTTTGACTAAGGGTGCCTAATTCTTAGACTTGAAACACTAAGCAAATAAAATATAAGCCTTTCATAAGACTTATTCATCCGTTGCGCTTTTTTCAAGTATGTGGTTGGTTAGTGACTTTGTAAATAATGCGAACAAAAAGTGATGTGAAAATGTGTTAGTTAAGTGTTAATATTATATTTTGGTAAGTGATAAACAATTTTATAAAACAAAACACATCATTTAACTTGTTTTACATAAAATTTAGCAATATTTAAGTCGGTCATGTATGTACTTGTGATGTAACGGCCCACTCGATTTTAACTATTTCTAATTATATAATAAAATATAATGAATTATTCTGGTAAATAACATTTGTAATATGTTTATATGACATATCTACAGATAAAACATATAAGTTTTATGAGTGTCTTCCACTAAATACTCCATAATAAGGGATAATAAGAGATAATAAGAGATTGAATGTCAAGTGACACTTTTTCGAACATGCAAGAATTTAATTCTATACAGAATTTGTTTGTGAGAAATAGCTAATTTCATATTTTTTTAATTGACAAATATAATCATAATTCTAAATTTAAATTTTTATCAAGTACATATTCGGAACATTTTGAAAAAAATATATATCAGATTTTAGCCGTTTTACCACCCGTTTTATTATCTTGTTTTACTTAAATTTACCAAACCTATTTTAACATCTGTGAACGCTTTTACTGAGAAGAACAAACATTAAATAGAATAAAACAAACAAACTACTTCTCAAAACTTACAACAAGCTTGTGTAAAATTTCTAAAGTCGGCCTTTTTGTAGTACGGGTAGCAGGTAGTGAGATAACAACCCATTTTTTTTCCCGAGCTTATGTTGTAAAATATTTGCATGGACATTGTTGTTTTTGTAATTGCATTTTGTTAAATGTTTGTTATGATCTTTCGAATAAAGTATTTAGAAGGTAAATAAAATTTGTTTGTTTTTCATAAGAAATGTTTTTCTTGGGAAAATTGGGAAACAACACGGAATTTTTTTTTTTCATTTTGTTCATAGCAAATGGTATTGGGGTTAAACATACACATTTTTACGTTATTACGTAGCTGAATTCTCAGGGATCCTAAAAATATATACATTCATATGTTTTTAATACATAAATCGAAAGATATCGTCGATTTTCCGATTTCCCGCCATTTTTTTCCGCCACCCGCCAAACGTGGTGACCGTTGAGCGTTTTGATCGCTTTTGCATGGACAGCTGAACGGATAAATAAAATTTAAAAATGGCTATGATTTGTTTTATGATAATTGTTTGTGCTTCTTAAATAAATATATTTCTTTAGTTTTACACATGACATATGTGACTTTCTAAATAATACACCGATTTTGAAGGAACATTGATAATGACTTAATTAATATTATTCTTGATCTTCCAACTCAATGGTAGGATACATTTTTTTTGCTAAGTAGGTATACATTTTTTTTAAATTTGTAAGCATATTTCATCTGAAGGATATGATAATTTTCGCAGTAGAGAGATGGTGATTATGATTATATATTTGAACATTTTTTTTGCTAGTTCTTATATCTGATATCCATAGTGGACCCTGCCACCGCCAATTAGTATCTGACTGAATTAGGCTAGACGAGCGACGCTAATGATTAATATGATTTGATCTTGATATTGATTTGATGAGAACTCACAACGCAGAGGTCTGTTACGAACTGCTGAAAAGTATGAATATTATGTGAGTTGCGGTTGGTGACAACAACACTAAACTGCTGATGCTGCATTATGATTAAGCATATGATCAATGTACGGTTGTAGCCCCTACAACTCTAAATAAGTCATCATAATTTGCCAAGTACTTTCAGGTTAAATTTATTGACTGACCAAGTTCATTTATTTAATTTTCAGATAATACTCAGAAGTTTCTGCAGACTTCTAAGGGTAAAAATACTGACAAAGCTCTCAGGAAGGATGCGCTAAAAATAAAACAGTCTGCCCTGCAACAGTTTTTACTTTCAAAAGGTTTAACCGAAATCAGTAGCAAGAAAATTACATCACATGATACAAATAATGAAGAGAGACCATACAGTTGTGATGTCTGTGAAAAACAATTTAAGGATTCATCAAATCTACGTCAACATAAATTAATTCATACTGGAGTGAAACCTTACCAATGTAATGTGTGCACCAAGAGCTTCAGTAGGGCAGCTAATTTACAAAGACATGAAATGATTCATACTGAAGCAAAACCCTACAAATGTGATGTTTGTCAAAAGTGTTTTAGTCAGTTATCTTATTTAAATAAGCACAAATCAAGTCATAGTGGAGAAAAATCTTATCAGTGTGATGTATGTGAAAAGAGTTTTAGATTGTCATTTCAGTTGCGACAACACAGATTGGTTCATACCGGGGAGAGACCGTACAAGTGTGACATTTGTGAAAAGTGCTTTAATGATTTGGGTAATCTCTGTAGACATAAATTAATTCATACTGGAGAAAAACCTTACAAATGTAAAGTATGTAAAAAAGGTTTCAACATTTCATCAAATTTGCGTCAACACAATTTAATTCATACCGGAGAAAAACCTTTTAAATGTGATGTATGTCATATGGGTTTCCGTCAGTCATCTAATTTGTTTAAACATAGGTTGGTACATACTGGAGAGAAGCCTTATTCATGTGATATATGTAAAAGACGTTTCACTCGATCAGATAGTTTACGCCAACACAAATTGCTACATACAGAAAATTCCACTGAAACTTATACAAATCCATTAACTCGGGCAGCAAAACGTGCGCTAAACATTGTTAAAATTAAAAAAGAAGTTATTGAAAAATAAAACAAATGGAATTTGCTGTAACTTTGTGACAATAATGTATATATATAATTAAACAAGTGACATAAATTGAGTTGACATGCCTAAAACATGTCTGTCATTTGATTGCAATAATTATTGACAGAAATCACTTTCCCTGTGATATATGCTAAGGTTCACAGAGTTGTGTGAGAATCTAAGTGGGTTGGAGTTGTGCTGGGTTATAGATGGGGTAAAAACCCTAGTTGCGAACTTATTTGTTCATTAAAACCCCACCAATATTACACATGTGGTACATATATTACATAACATTAGTTTTGGAATCATAAAGTATGAATTAATTGTTAGTGTAGATACTGTTGTTTTAGTTTTGTATTGCATAATGCTGACAAACCAATATTATAATGAATTGACATCTATGATATATAAAGCAAAAGAAATGAAATATTAGTTGTTGACTATTGTCAGTATGTATATAACATATACATCAAAAAATGTTAGTATAGACTCTGCATTAGTGATACGGGCAAAGAATATTGTATACTAATGGCAAATGTTGATGTTTCAACAATATGACCATTTTTTTATGTAATATCTAAGTAAATGTTTTGTAAAAATATCTTTAAAAACGATTATTTCTGTTTCATATCAACAATATGTTTCGTATAGCAATTTTGTAACAATATGTAAAAATTGACAGCTGTTTAACATGCTTTGGGTTTCCAAAATGTTTATACAAATACAAGAAGCGAATTAATTATTATTTTGAGGTCTACACTCACATATATAATTTTACGTCAGCCAATGATTTTGTCTTATCATTTTGTCTGTATTATAGCTATGTCTCTTCAAAAAATTAAAAGTAATGTCACCACTCTAGAATAACAATTGACCGCAGAGTATGAAATTACAATCTAAGAAAATCACATTCAAATGGGAGTGAGAATGTACATGGAAGATCAGGCATTTCCTCTTTATTTTTTCCAACTGCCACTCTAAAAAAATATTTTATGTCATTTCCGCCTTTTTTTAAATAAATGTTATGAAATATCTTTGTAAAATGTATTAATCGGCTAATTTAATAAATTACCTATTTCAACTTTTGACTACTCGTTGATATAAGAAAACTGCACCGGTAAACCCGACTGTTTGTTGTTTTTTCTATAATCATAGAATCAATAGCGACTGAACGAATTGACGAACTGAACTCATCTTAAACAGCTGTTATCAAGAGATAAATCGTAAATTAAAATTGATTGGCAATTCGAAAACTGGCAGGTAATGTTTATTTAGATCATTAAAATTACTTCTACAGTTGGTTCCAAAGGCCATACCTCACATTTCCTCCTTTCAAAACTGACTGTTTATTATTAAAACAATATACTGGCTTAAATATTATAACTACCTATAGAAAATTAATTCAATGCTTAAAGCTAGTGAGGAGCTGTTAAGGCCTTGTGGTATATCATCGGAGATAGTGCAAACTCACAATCCTACCATAGGTATAGGCATTTCATTTATTTTACACGGTAATATTAATTTTGATATAATTATTTGAATGTACCCACATTTTTCATAGACAGTAATAATTGACGTTTTCTATGTTTTTTTTTAAATTATATACTGTCTAAACACAATACAATATTAAGTTGAAGTAGCATTTAAAAACCACAAAGGTTTAAAAAGAAAAAAATTTCTTACCATAAGTAAAAAATATCAATGGTTAATACCGCCATTTTACTTTCGCGGATTTGATTTGACCACAATCTTATAAAAACGAAACTTAACAATTAGTTGCCGCAGTTCTAAAATGAGAAAGGTAATTAATGTTACAAATAATATTTAATAATTAAAGCTATTGTACGATATAATGTTTACGAGTCTTTTTTTAAGATTTTTTTATTTATTAATCAAAATATTTGTCTATATAATTTCTATTAAATATGAAATTAAATATACTGTAATATCAACAGCACCTTTTCCGTCAGTTCTGTCTCAATCAATCAATCTTGTTTTCTTTATCAAGTTTTTCAATAAGGTGTCTATGAAATTAAATGAATTTATTTACGGAATATGGCTTTTAAGATGTTATTACAAAGATATTTAAGCATACCAACACATTCTTGTATTGCATACCAACATTGTAGTGTGCAAATATTGCTATTAATGAAATAATTTATCATTTAAATTAAATTCTAATTATCTGTTAGTCATAGTATCATATCACAAATATAAAACAAAAACAAGAGCTTTACCAGCTATGTAACAAAAATATCTGTCGTTTTGAAAATAATCATTTTTTTAGTTCTTCAGCTTTAGTTTAGTACTTATATTTTGTATTAAGTATAAATAAACAAATTTCCTTGAATAAGTCACACAATCTGAATTTATCACCATAATAAGCAAATTGCTTGTGTTATGGGTGTTAGTAAACAATACTAATACATAGAAATACTATAATAGATACATAAATCAATTTATTATTAAACACCCGAACCTCTAAATGCAGACATCTAAATTTTCATCACGCAAATGCCTGCCCCTTTAACAAAATGTATGTGTAATTTTAAACCCAACGTGTCTGTATGTGTGAGCATCTGTGGCATGATAGCTTTTGAACAAATGGTCCGTTTTCGATGCAGTTTTTTTAAAGCTCGCTTTATCAAGATTGTTCTTGGTTTTTTGCATATAACCAAGAACGACCTTCGTTTTTTGGGAGGTTATTCAAATGTTCAATGTTGGTGTTATAGGTATAAGTCAAAAATGAAATGAACAATAGTTCTTTACATTAACATTTGAATTATAGTCATCAGTCAAGATGAAAGAGCTCTTTCAGCTATGTATGTACATATAGAAGTTAAGTATATTATATAGAATTCACGACAGTCCATGTGTATGGCACTTTGTAATTGTTGTGTTCATAGGTATTTTGAAAATCAAATATTAACTAAATTTATTGCTGCAAATATGGTGGGTAGATAAGTTCTAACAGTTTTTAATTCTCTCACATATTCGACCACTTTATGGCGTGCACTTTTTGTAATTGGATTTTAATGTTTATGTGTTATTTGTGTTATCGTTAGGTTATTTAATTCTTATCTAAATAATATCCAAACGATAGCCTATAATTTCAGTATTAATAAATCATGAAGTAAGTAATAATTATCATCAATAACATAGGGAGATTGATTAGGCCTAGTTTATTTTGTAATGGAGGACTGTTAAGTAGTCAAAACATTTGCTATTTATAAAATGAAAATGAAACTTACGTGGTTTTATTTTTCTTTAAAATAAAATAGACAAAATAATTTTATTTATAGCGGTCTTTATAAACTTTATACCTAATCTAGAAACTTAAAAATGAAATATTTTTTACTGAAAAAAGGTTACAGCAAGTGAATGAAGTTGAAATCTATTTATATTATGCTTAGTAGGTACAATAAATTCACAGCGAAAATACTTAATCATCCTTTAAACAACAGTTATTCAATAATGTGATTTACGAAAATAAACCCTAAAGTACATTCATAACTGATGGCGTACAAGGTATCGACAATTGCCTTATTTACAGGCTTCTTGGTAGAAGGCCAATTCTTGCTTTCCATAGGTTTAATGAAAGACATGTCATCGAAAAGGCAGCCAATCAGGATTTGGAAATTGATATTTATTTAAGTAGCTATATTTGTCATATAAGCGGAATTACCAAAAGCTAGTTACGCGGATTTGCACTATCCCTGACGATATGTACTCTTATTGTTTACCTTTTAGCATGATTTATTTATTAATTTTCTTTTCTTATTTATTTGTAGATTTTTTCCAATATTTTTGTAAATTATTAAAAAGTTTACAATCATTGTGTTGCGTTATTTTATTCTTCAAAAAGAAAATTCAAAATTTCATGCATTGGAAGGAATAAATGACTGGTCCAGGAGTTAATGTCTATAGGAAACAGTAAAGTCATCTGCAAGTTTCTGGTTTAATTTCCAAAAACGACATTTGTGTATTGATCATGACTAGGTCTGTTTGATTTCGGGGTGTTCAGCCTATCGTTAGAGTAAGCCTTACCCTCTTGACCGGAACATGACTCTCATTATGGCGACAAGAACAGTTAAGCCGTAAGGCGGTAGATTTTGTTTTTTTACCCGTTTAACCTAAAGCATAAACTCTTAGGAGCTGCCTACCAAGGAGATATATATTCTACTCTACACAGAGGACTTGGATCAATATGAAACAATATCTTATTTTAGGGTTAAATAAGCAATTTAATTTGTTTAAATGTCTACCTGCTAGGGATGGGCAAATGAAAGAAATATATCGATATTATTTAAAGCTATCGATATTTATCGATTGTCGTGTAAAAATATCGATATATGTATATCGAAATATTAGCAATCCGTGCAAGTGAAAGATAAGCTCTTCGGCTCACCCCATTTCCAATCATATCTCTAGCTCACTAGTTTTAAGATTCATTTTCGAACGAAAGCGAGAACGTGCTATACGATAGTTTAAATGCGTAAACCATTTCAGAGATAGAGATAGACAGATATGGAGCTGTTTCTGTTCCTTAAAGTAAAGGATAGCATTAAATTCAAAATATGTATTAATGTTCGACTGACACAGACTACTGTCAGGTACTAATCGACTTGGTTTGCGAATGCGGTCTTAATCGAGAACTGAAGTGGAACGAGAGCTCATAAATAAATATCAAATTTGATATCCGGAAAAAAATATCGATTTTTGATATATCAAGATTTAAAATATCGACGATAATTATCGATTATTTATTGAAAAAATATCGATATTTTTAACTCAATCCTACTACCTGCCCTTTAAACTGTAATTGTACAATGGCGAGCAATGACGTTATAAATATGACAAAAAAAGATAAGTCTAGATATTTTTTCTATAAAGTTTGTGCTAAGAAACAAAGCTATATGATGCCCTCATGTTTAAGCAAATAAATAAATAATTTGCCTCGAAGGCCAACATATATACCTACTGTACTTAAATTTAGTAATAGTTTCAGATTCGAAGAGAATTGCAAGGCAAGTACCTAAAGAATTTATTTAATTACTTCAATAAAAACCTTTCTACATCGATTTTTGTATAATGTAATAGTAGTCCTGTATTATTAAACTCTTTGTTATAGTAGGTATTTTGATTTGATAAAACAGCGTCATTTTTGTCACCATTTCAGTAGTTGATGGCTTCCTACATATACCTTCAGCTAGTGTTGTTTTGACTGTCACTAGTAGTAAAAGTGGGTGCGAGGCGTGCGCGATGCATTACGCGTGCTGAGCGCGGGTCAAAGACGGACTCAACGCGTGTGCGTGCTCGGCGCGGGTCATCTGAACACGCCCTTAATGAGCTTATGGTAACCCTCCCCAGCATCTTTTTCTTCATGGGCTGACATTACTTTTTTTCTAATATACTGATAACTATTTGAGCAACACATCCCATCTTCGTATGGGTTGACAAACTTCTATGTTATTAAACACATACTTTCCTCTTGAATCACTCTAACTACTTACTTAGTAAAATAATCCGCATTATAATCCCTTTTCGCGGAAAGTGCTTTGTTTTCAACTATGTTGTAACGTAGCAGACTAATGGTGTAAGAATTTTTTAAATCAGCCTACCTAGTGTGTTTTCAGTTTGCTTCTTACAAACATCCAAATTTACAAAGCATAGATTAAGGTATTATTAGGAAAATGGATGCCTGAAGACAGTGAACTCTTAGGTGTAAACCAAATTTTGATTTGATTTTTTTTTAAATTGAATTTGACATGAAAATTATGCCCCCATTTTAGTTCTGTGGGGTTGATATTTAAAAAAAAATGTAGCCTATGTTTGAACACCGATCATTAACTAAGTATTAATACAATATCAAATTTCTTTCATGAAAGAATTTTTTCTTTCTTTTACCCCGTGTTGGTCCGGGCTCCTTTGTAGAATAGACCATCTGCCTTCCTTGCCAGGCAGCTCGTAAAAGGCGAGCATAGGCTCACCGTCACTAGCACCGTGACATCTCACTAGGTGGTAGAGTTTCGCAGCGACTCGCCCGGATTGGTACCACCGCCTTACCTATTCCTGCAGCCATAACGTCATGACGTGTTGCGGTTTTGAGGGTAAGGTAGCCGGTAAACTTATTTTGCTCGAGGCCTAACATCCCGGCCTCAGGTTGGCAACGCACCATTACCATCTTTGATGTCTCTAAGCGGCGTGAATTTCTTAACATCATGAAATCCGTCTGCTTGTTTGCCTTCCAATATCATAAAAAAAATGAAAACGTAAGCATACAAGTAGATAGACTTTCTCATTTTAATGTTAAGTATGGATATAAGTAAGGAAGTATGGATATTATAAGGTATGGATTTATTCACTGTAATATGAAAGTAGCAGTTAAACGCGCTATTCACTTGTCAGGTCAATTAATAAACCCATTATTTATTTACCAGTCATTTCTACAAAATAAAAAGCAAAATTGATTTATTATTTATCCTTATAAATAGTTAACAATACATTATGACAACTACACTACTTTAGGCTAATGGCGTTTTATTTCTAGGTGGGGCGATTCTCGTCTTCATTCCTCACAGTCCTCCTCTTCTGCCTGCTCTTCCTCCACTTCCTCTTGAGCTGGTTCTATAAAAATATTGTTTGCACTTTTTCCATAAACAAGAAAACCTAACTTGTAAAAAAAGTATCTTAACAAACAGGGGGCTGATTTTGTATTTCAGTGGCCAACTCAAATGATGTGTTTTATATTTGCTATCTTCAGTGACCAACAGAAGTACAATAGAGATAGCAAACACAAATGACGTCATATGACAGCTATTTGATGTACACTTTTCCATTTAAATACATGCCCCCAGGATGTCAGGTTGGTACAACCGAGCACCCACAATTAGACGAAGATGCTGAGTGGTAGGTAGTAAACCTATAGCCAACGTCGCAACGTTGATTTTATAAGAAAATTAAAAAAACTACATTTTCTTTTTGTTAAGACCTTGAATTCAAATCCGGGACCTAATGAAATCAAGACCAACAGCGGACTACTGGAACCCAGAGGCGAAGAGGAATTAATGAAAAATTAAAATATTTCATTCTGGGATTTCGTGACCGGCTAGTCGTGAGTGTTCTGGTCTATCTACCTTTGCTTTGCCTTCTGTTTTAGGGATACGTGCGTGCAGAGATTCTTTTACACACTGTGTTTGATTTTGCACGAAGATTCGAAGTTACCTTTTGTTTTTTATGGCAAAAGCTAGCGAATAAGGGCTCCGAGATAACTGTCGCCTATACACACCACAGTTTTTGCAGATTCGGGGCTTTTCTGTGGTCGGGATGTTAGGCCTAATATGCCAATCTACTGGCTACCCTACTTTCTGGACTGGAACACAACGCTGACATTATGGTGGCAAAAATACGTAACGCGGTGGATTCCTACCTGGAAAGTTGCTGCACTGCACTCCATCACCATGTCATTTTTGGTAATGCTCGCTTCTTACGAGCTGATGCCAAAGAGGCAGATGGTCTATTCTAAGAAAAGGACGCGGACCAGCACAGGAAGAATATTTCTTATTATTACTCTGCTAATGAACTTCGCCTTTGTGGTCTAGCGGACCCAAGTCTTGGACTTGACTTCAGGAGGACTCGGATACGAATCTCGGGTCGGGCAATAATAAGAAAATGTAGTATTTCCAATTTTCCAATAAAAAATATTGCTCGGGATTGGATATGTGCCCGGTTGGCGATAGGCTTGCCACCTATTGCCACATTGTGGGACCTATGGTCTTCGGCTAGTCGTGGTTGGTTGTGCCTCAGCCTACTCTTTCGGTGATATGGGCGTGAAGATAATAAGAAGATACTAATGAACTTAACTGAAACCTGGTAGATTGAGAGAGACGAGCGTGAATTAAATAGGGCAACGTGAACAATGTTGGTAGAGAAGCGTGCAACAATTTGTCCGGGTAGAAAAATGTTCATATTCCTGTTACCATAATGACAAGGTCATGTTTTGATCCGGAGGGTTGGACAACTGGCAGACTAACAATGGGCTTAAAATCCTGGTCAGAGGAAATCAAGTCACATATAACATCTATGGTCGTTTTCTATCAGGACAGCTGTGAAGGCGAGGTTTGTTTTATTGGATAATAATGCCGTGTTATTGATAAGTTTAGAGAAGGTTGATAGGTTGTAGCTTTGTTAAGTCGCGTCCAGATTGTTAATACTTAATGCCCCACCTATGCTTGCAGCCATTACGTCAGTGCTGCACACTGTCATATTCTGGTTTGGAAGGTTAGGTAACTTACGCAAGAGGTTTTACTTCATCAACAACACCTCCGGTTGACCTCAGTGGCCAACTTAAAATGCAAAAGTTTAGGTGTCTAGTAGACGCCTATTTTTATCATCAGGAAATCTTTCGGCTTCTTTGTATTAATAAAAAGGAGAATCATTAAAATGAGTTAGTACTCTGGAGACCGCGACCAAGGAGGAGCTATGATGTATACTTTTCCTCTGGCCTGATGCTGTACCTATCTATAACTATCAATATTTTGAGCGTGAGGTTAGGACCTCATGCTATACCTAACTAACCTCACCTATACCTAATTCGACGTGACTTGACGTTATACTGAACCTTGACCTTCGTCATTGTCGTTAGCCAGATTGTTTTAAGAACTAGTGATGAATGTATACCTTAAGGTTATACTGAACCTTGACCTCTGTCATTGTCGTAAGCCAAATTTTATTAAGGGCTAGTGATGAATATATACCTCTGCTAGCCTAGAAGTTCTTTTCTCAAGTAGTTTTTTTTTGGAGTTGGATTGCAAAAACCTACTCTAATTATTTCATTACCACCTCACAGTTTGATCACACAACAAAAGCGAAAATTTAAATATTATTAAGTATATGTAACTCAAAAGGTAATAGGGTCATGATAGAATTAATATTATGGTACCACCCCCAAGTGATTGTCTAAAAATCCAAAGGCACCGCATGATTTGTGATTATTTACAATCATAAAAACAGGTTGGAATTATTTTCTCTAAAGAAGTATTTCCAGAAAAATAGTCAAATCTTTTCGAAGAATTTCTAATCCTATATCTAATTTTCCTGGAGATTTTCTCTCTTTAGAATCTAACAACTACCTAGGTGATGACTGCTGCATCAGTGCTCTGGGGGCCAATAATGTATCTGAGTGGCCAATTCAAAATGGAAAAATGTACATCAAATACATGTCAAATGACGTCATTTGTGTTTGCTATCTCTATTATATTTCTGTTGGTCACTGGAAATCGAACATATAAAACAGCCGAGGTGTTGACAAAATTTGACAGTTACTTGATGTACACTTTACCCAGTGATCATCACTAAAAAGAATTTTATCTAATGTCTGGTTAAATATCAGTGCATAGACGGACACAAAGGGTCAAGAGCAAAACATTTTGATTTACTCAATATGGTCACAATCAGGTCCCACTTTTTCCTTGATATTTTCCACCACCTGGGGGCTGATTATGTATCTCAGTGGCAAACTCAAAATGGAAAAATGTACATCCAATAGCTCAATACGTCAAATGACGTCATTTGTGTTTGCTATCTCTACTGTAATTGTGTTGGTCACTGGAGATAGCAAATGTAAAACTCGTCATTTGACAGTTATTTGATGTACACTTTTCCATTTTGAGTTGGCCACTGAGATTCATAATCAGCCTCCTGATACCCCAACTAAGGTTTATGTTACTGGTTAGTTTTTAGTCACTTATCTAAATAGTCAAACGTATACAACATACTACATCTGATAATTGTTATTAAAAAAATATAATTTAGGTACTAGGCATGATTTGTAAGATAAGTTATCCTTTTAGTGCCGCTATAATAGGTAATACCTAAGTTAAAATGTTTATATTTTACAAAATTGGTTGTTTAAGGAATCATGTTGACTCATCCTTTAAATTCTAAAACCAAATTAATATTTAGTTTAAGTAATGAAGACTACATAAAGCCTACCTTTAAAAGCCAGCTCTTAATTTGTATCACCAATGGAACCCAAACCCTGATGTTTGGCCTCCATTCTCCGAATTTTGGGAGAGATAGTATTTTGCGAAAGTTGGGAATTTTTCAGCCAATGTTTCGGTATTAAGGAGCTTAACTGTTTGCGTTTTCTCCTCTAATTTTTGTGGTCCACTGTCTGTATTGGGTAAGACTTTCAACTGGATTTCAGGGTGATTATCCTTAACTATTTTGTTTCCTTGTGGAAACCGTGATAGGTGTAAAGTCTTTAGTCTTTCCGGAGAACTATGGGAATCTATTGAGTTTCCTTGAATTCTGTACTGTGTTGGCTTAATGCTGCCCGGATGATGGATTGGACCGGATTCTGAAAGAAAGCAAATATGTGCTTTACGAAACTTCCTCATCCGAAGAATATTTGGAAGAGATGGTTCTCAAAGAACAGAAGATTTTGTAGTCATGCAGCATGCAACATTTAAGGATTATAAATAGTAGATTTTTCTTCTAAAGATCTAATAATATGTGATTTTTTGAACGATGTAAAACAGAATAGTTGTTTGTGGAGTTTACAAAATTTTAAAGTTTAAAAGTAGGTAGGTAATATTAGTACCTAAACGTATATTTATTATAGTTACATATTTTTTTATATTGCGTTTTCACGTTAAATATCGTATTTATTTAAAAAATAACAGTTGTCCCAGTTTAGAGAGACTCCTTCTTACAGCTCTTTGTGGTGCTGCGTTGGTATTAAAATGGGATCTCATTTTAATTCGCAGTCGATTTATCTTCGCAGTCATTTCTAACACCTTGTTTTTCGACTAGATAGTAGGTAGGTATGAATATTTGCAGTTGTTTACAGGGTTAGATTTATAGTAGATAGTTCTTAGTCAAGTCAAAGAAAATAAGTGAGATGTCAGAAGTCGAAAGAAGTCAAAAAAGTCAGAGTCAAAAGTCAAAGCAAGTCACATTGAAATAACAAATGTAACAAAATAAATTTTATTAAATACACTTTGTTTTCTTGTTTGGACATCGCACTTATCGTCGTAGTTAGTACTGTTACTAAATTGTTGTAACTCTAACCAATAAATACAGATTCAAAATCTATTACACCTAATAAATATGGAATGGTATCAAAATAAAAAAGTACAAAAATATCACAAGCATTGGCAAAACCTAATGTGAAATATCTTACTACAACTATAATATTTACATTAGCCACGGTTGATCTTGGAATAAAACAAAATCTACAGTTTCATAAAAATAAACACAAAATAATTATAAAGGACATTTCAAACGTATTTAAATAAGAGAGGCAACATATTAGATATTATTTTTGATACGGTATCAATAAGTGAATGACGTTTTAAAATAATCTTACACTTTTTTAGGTATTAAGTAAATTATTTAAAAAATAAAAAGGGAAGGAAAATGCAAAAAGGGTATGAACTGTTGATGAATCAATGACGTAATAATGGTTATAATTAATGCGTGATTTTTTTAATGAAGGAGATATGGTTGCAGGGATGGGAGTATTTATTTTGGAAAGGAGGAGGAGTGGTAAAACATTCGGGGTAAAAAAGGTCCCTAAGGAGAAAAGATTGGAATTTTTAAGGGTTTTTTAAATTTCCTCATGAAGTTTTTAATAACGATCAGTATGTTTTGCTTATTCCAATATCATCCAAGTGATTTCTAAAGTTCAAATTCCCAACTTTTGGTGGATAATAATAAAAGTTAGTTAAATTAGTTATTAATTATTTTTTCACCAAAAATTTGGGAATTCCCTGTACCTTAGAATAATCTACCTAAAACCTTAATGTTACTAATTGTGGAAGTCCGACGAGTAATATTCTTGACTGGTTTGTTCTGGTGCAGCTTTATACTCTTCATAGCTAGTACCTTCATGAGATGTGTCTTTATGCTGTCCAAGACCAGCTGCTGCTGCCTTTGCTGCCGCCTCCGCGGCATTAGCTTGAGCCTGTTGTGCTGCGGCCTGATTAAACATAATTATATTAATTTTTATCCAGTCACAAAAGCAATGTGGCGCAGGGATGTGACAATAACATTGGCATCTCTTCAAAAGTCAAATTGCTAAATAATTAGCGCGGTAGGTCCAGTTACAAGGCGGTATACCCTATATCAATTATATCCGTTTTTAATATGAAATAAACTAAAAAAATACTAAAATCCTTGAGGTCCAAATTTTAGTTTAGTTATAAAAGTTACAGAACAGTAAAAAGGTTAAAATAAAAAAGAAATATTTATTAATAATTTATTAATGATAAAGAAATACGGACAAATGGAGGAATTAGAATAAGATGTTTATTTTTATGTCTTCCCAAACGTAGATCCTGAAGTTCTTCGTTTCCTGTTCATGAAAACGATACCAGTCACTAAAGTGTTATTTTTAATTGTATATGAGGACAAACAAGAAGACAGATTTCGTGATGATAAAAATAAACATATCATATAGATGCCAAGTGCTACCAACATAAATCTAGAATTTTAAGCCCCTTGCACCAGTAAGTCTACCGCCTACCTTCAAAACCAGTTGATGCTCAGCTGTATTGTTATAACGTGCCATGATTACCTACTTCTTTTATTTATTTTTAGAAAGTTAAGTAAAATAATTATTTAACTTAACTTCTAATTTATAAGTACATATTTATAATCATAAATTGATTGACCCTGAGATCAAACCAATTTACACTGTCAATATTAAATTACTAATCTAAGCTTTTGAATAGAAAGAAGTTCCCTTATAGACTCTACTACTAGACTTCTTTCTAAATTAAACTCTGCTATGTCACATACTCAGCTAATACGGTAATTCAATATACATGTTTGAGGTTTTTTTTTTATATACACGAGGATGCAAACGAGCAAGAGGGTCACCTGATGGAAAGTGATCACCGCCGCCTACAAACATCCGCAACACCACGAGTATCACAGATGCGTTGCCGACCTTTAAAGAATGAGTACGCTCTTTTCTTGAAGATCGTAATTGTTTAGGAATACCGCCCTCGGTAACTGATTCCGGAAAGGTGGTGTGCGAGGTAAAAAAAGTAAATAGTAACATTATGAATTGTTACTTCATGCTCGTCAAATCTGTTACATCATTTTTTTTATTTACTTAATTGTAACTGTTTTTATTAATTATAATCGTGGCAGTATATTTTTACGATGAATCTATTCAAATTTTAAAAACAATTCCTAAATTTGCGAATGCCAAACAATTGTGTTTTCCCATTAAGGCGCATTTTTATAGACTATTTGCATTAAATGGAAGGGCTTAAAGAGGTTTTTTTTTATGCGCCATTAAAAATCAAGTCCAACAAAAGCATATTTTTAGAAATATTTTTTATGATATTGGAAGGCAAACAAGCAGACGGATTTCCTGATGGTAAGAAATTCCCGTCGCCTAGAGACACCAAAGATGGTAATAGTGCGTTGCTAACTTGAGGCCGTGATGTTAGGCCTTGAGCAAAAGTAAGTTTACCGGCTACCTTACCCTTCGAACCGGAACACGTCATGACGTTATGACGGCAGGAATAGGTAAGGCGGTGGTACAAATCCGGGTTAGTCGCTGCGAAACTCTACCACCTAGTCAGATGTCACGGTGTTAGGGACGGTAAGCCTATGCTCGCCTTTTACGAGCTGCCTGGCAGGAAGGCAGATGGTCTGTTCTGCAAAGAAGCCCGGACCAACACGGGGATTGGTGGGATTAGGATTTTGATTCAATATTCGATTGACTCTGAAGCTAAGTTCTTAATTTGCTAAAACCAAAATAAACTCTACCTCATCTAGTTTAACTCGAATTCAACTACACATTCGACTTTATTAAGTCTTTGAAGCTCTTCCCAAGTTAAGTCGGCTCGTTTTTTCGAGTCGACCCCTTTCTAATTCAAAACGTACCTGAGCTTTCCTTGCTGCAGATTGTGTAGCCTCAAAGTCAATTCTGACACCCTTGAGTTGCTCCTGTAGAGTTTGCAGCCTCTGTCTGGCAGCTCCCACCATGGCAGTTTGTGCTCCTAGTTCACCCGCCGCTTGTGATGCTGCTTCGTTAGCGTTTTCGGATGTAGCTTGAGCCGCGTTCAAAGCTGCTTGGATTACGTTTACCTGTAATTTGTTATTGTTTTATCTCTATGATTGTTGTGTCTAGGTACGTATCGGTAGACAAACATTTTTGGTAGTAAGAGATACACATCCTACAGACATGCACAAACACATGAAATGCGACAATCGTGAGTACCTTAGATCGAAAAAACATAGTGGAAAGTACAAGTGTTGTGAATAAATTGTTTCAAGAATGGAGTTCCACCAAGCACCGACTTTAAGAAGTATAGAAACTATCGAAGAAACAAGTTAAAGCGGAATTAATTAAATAAATGCTCCAAAAGATACAAAACCGTAATTGCTAACGTTTTTCTATGAAATTGGAAGGCAAACAAGCAATTGGATTTCTTGAAGGTAAGAAATTCATGTCGCCTAGCGACGCCTAAGATGGCAATAGTGCGTTGCCAACGTGAAGCCGGGAGGTTAGGTTCAGCAAAAGTAAGGTTACCGGCTACTTCACCCTCCGAATAGGAACCCGTTAACAGCGAGCGCTGACGTTATGGCGGCTCACAAACTTAGTAGATTTAGATCGTTTTCGATAAAATAAAGTTGTTTTTCTTTATTTATACTTAAGTACCTACTTATAGTTTATTCATTACCAAATGTTTAAAGACTAATGTTGGTATTTGGTTACGTTCGTAATTATTTGAACGTGTCAATTAATCAAGATAATTGCGTTCAGAAATCAGAATTGCAATATTATAGAAAAAAGTGGTGTCATATACTATTATTGGAGCGGAACGCTGTTTCTAGACGCAGCGGTTACGTAAGGCCAAAGAAATTCTCGATATTGACCTCGATTAAAAAAAAGTAATTAGTTCGAACAGTACTCGAAAGTTTAATGATAGTTAAACCAATAGAAGAAGAACTAGCTTAAAATATAATTATGTAATTTGAACAGCTGTTCAGTTGAACATAATGTTCAACTTTGGACTATGAAGGCGAGCAAGCAAGTTTCAAAGTGAGGAAGTGCGCGGAACAACACCAAACTGTGCACTTCTTGCTAGTCCGCCCTGACAATCACTAGGTTGATAGGGTCGTAGGTAGGACCAATGTTAATGGGTTAAGTGGGGTCTACAAATATACTTGTTTATTTAAACTTTATTGTACACAAACACATTGTTGTGGATGCGAAAGACTATCCTAATGCTATAAGCATTGTCTCCCAGTCAAACTTTGGGCTGTCAGGATAAGTGTGTTCCAACAATTAAAAAACAGTTAAAGATTAAAATATATAAATATCAATTTTAAGGAAGTTAATGAAAGCCCCGTAAATAAATAAATAAAATACTTTTTATGGAATGTCTATGGGATATTCGTTCCGAACCGAACGAACTGGTAACTACAGCCTTCTGAACTTTAAATGAAGAAACCCTAGTACTAGTACACATCAGTTATAAACTATTAACTACTAAACTCCTAGAAGTATACCTAGTATACCCTGATAATGCCATAAAAAGCGAAAATGATAGGCTATTTATTTATAAAACAATAAACTACAGGTACAAAGTGTTTCTTCATTTAAAAAAAAATAATAAGTGTTTAGAACTTTAACCAAGAGCCAATATATTTATCCTGCCTTATTCCTATCGCTATAACGTCAGTGGTTATCAGTGTCTTGTTAGAGTTTGGGATTGTAGAGTATACTGTATAGAGTGTACTATATTTCTGATCATAAAAACCGACTGGTTATTTAAAGTATCTTCACGCCCATATTATCCCAGAAGCGGCAGGCAGAGACAAAACCAGGGCAGCAACAACTAGCCGAAGACACATTTTTTTATTAGAAAATTGTAGTTAAAAAACCAATTTCCTTTTTTGTTGCCCGACCCGGGATGCAAACCCGGGACCTCATGCAGTCAAGTCCAACACCTGAACCGTTAGACCACAGAGGCAAATAGAGACCTGGTTATTTAGCTTTCAATATAATAAAAAATTGCTGCACTACCAACCGCAGCTTTGAATGTTAACGGAACCGGAACACGACACCAAGGAGCAATATTACGAATCTTCGCATACCCTACCAGCATGGGCATCCGGCATCAGCATGTACCAATCTTAATTATATTAAGATTCGTCATAGCCATGTCATTAACCGGTAACAGATTGGTAACTGTGTCGCAAACAATTGCAGTGGTGATAAAAAAGAGTATTTTTGCGAAATGTGGCGACCATTGCACCTGATAGGAGCGTGGCCAATCGATTGGTAAATTAAATTTAATCACAATTTAATAAGATCGTGTCGCACCAAAAAAATTAAGGTTCCGGCGAGTGCAGATTAAATATCAATTCACAATAATTGTCTAAAATATGATTTCTTTCATAAACCTTCGATTAAAAAAGGGTGGTGTTATAAATTTAAAGGAATTGTAAACCTATTTCCTTAATTCAAATAACAAAATAATTTAAGTCTTCACCACCTTAACGAGAGTATTGTTTTATCATTTGATTCCTTCTCTTTATAACGGTGAATTTTCACATATTTTATTAAAATATGTTATCATATACATAATTATAGGTATTGTTATTAATGTTTTAGTAATAATGATTACTATAGCGTACATATATCATAATAGTAAAATATTTACATAAATATAGTATAGTATAGTAGTAGCAAATTACTAATCTCTGGTAGTAGTAAGAGAGATTTCTTTACACTGACCCGTGAAATGTAGAAACTAATAAAGTTAATTAATGTTTTATGTCTTTATTTTTTTAATAGGTAGTAACAAGCTGCTTTTTCGAACGTCGTTCTACCCGTTCAGTTTGTATTGGAAAAATTAAAAGGTTGTTTTACCTAATTTCTTTAGAGTCGAACGAATTTTTCAGCCAAATCGGTTCAGCTGCTTTTTTTTAAATTGTAAGTAAATGGTGTAACTGATACAACGTTTTTTTTATATATAAACAAGAAGTCTTGGCTATTTAAAGTTTTTTTTTATATGTATATATTATAAAATTTTTGGAGAACCAAATTGTTTTTTTCGCGATTTTCTAGAACAAATGTTGTTGCTTTTGATGTACTTACATAAAAGGTTATCCGTCGGTTACCAGTAACAATGTTTTGATACATAAGAATAAAAATCAGCAAAAAGTGACAAACTTTTTACAGCGCTTTTTAGGTTTTACGGTTGCGAAAACTAAAGTTTTCAATTGAATTTTTAATGAAACTAGTTCATTGTCAATTTTGTTTTGTATTTGTTAATTTCTCATTTTATTTTAGTGTGTCTAAATAATGAAAGATTTTATATGATTGTGTTAATTAATGAAGTGTTTTTTAATACTTTCGCTATTTCATATTTTTCAAACTTCCGTTTATTAACCGTACTTATATTGTTTATTATTTAAACACAAACGTTTTTTTTAGTTTTTTTAGGTATTTAAAGTCAAATTCTGAACACCCTTATGTTTGAATAGCCAAAATCGTCTAAGTAATTATTCAATGAACTCAGATACTAAATAAAAACAACACTTAGAATTACGACTTTAGCTGTTTGGGTCAATGGCCCATTAAATATAGGGCATTTAATTCAGTGGTCGGCAACCTTTGGCAGGCAAGGGCCACAAAGCGGCGAAATAAACTAAAGGTAGGCTACACTTGTAATATTTACCTAAGAAGCGAAATACACCTACGTATAATTGGTCATGTCCCATAGAAAAAATGAAAATGCGCGGAGACAAGCGCTTTCTTAAGGCTGAATCCACACTATACGCCGTATATTATACGGTCAAGCGCGGAACGTTCATGCATTTATTTTGATATTTATGCCTTATTTACAAAACATTGACGGGCCTCAAGAAGACGTCGGCGGGCCGCGGGTTGCGGAATTAAAGTATAATTAATTAGTTCAAGCTAATTATTGTAATATTAGACAATCGAAATAACAGCAGTAAAACGTAAGTACCTAGATTTTTATTCATACAGAAAATCTGTTGTGTTACGCTCGCCGACCGTATTCGTAACAGTGGGATCCGAGAAAGAGTGGGATTGAAAGACAGTGTTGGTGTTAAAATGAGAAAGGGCATGCTCCGCTGGTTTGATCTTGTGGAGAATAACAGATGAAAGATTGCCAAAGCAGATGTACAATGCGAATGTGGATGGATGTAGGTACCTGGGAAGACCAAGGTTGACACTCCACGATCAGTTCGCTTGAATATTATTCGAAGGTGGTGACAATAGTCTCCGAAACCGGAGTGTTTGTATGAAAAGGGTAATTAATGTGAAGGAAGCCAGAGAGGTTTGTCAGGATTGTGAGGTTTGGCACTTGATACTCTCTGCCTACCCCGTAAGGGATGTGGCGTGAAGATATGTATGTGTGTGCGGAAGTACATAGCAGCAATATCAGACATATTTCTGAATAGTATGTACATTAATTTTTCAGACGCTTAAGATGTTTACAAGGCATTGCCAATTTGCAGGAACCGTTGGGAACTCCGTCTGCTTATTTTTCGTCCTGATATATAAAATAAATACCTGATGCATAGCTTGTTGTGCTGCTTGCGCCGCTGATTGTGCTGCCCTCTTAGCTTGTTGCAACTGCATTTCTTCACCCTGAAGACCAACCTTCGCATCCCTGACTTGTTGTTCAAGACCAGACAGAATAACCTGCTTTCCAGCCAGCGCTGCCTGTGCTGTAGCGCTAGCTTGAGCAGCAGATTGAGCCAATGTATTCTTAGCAACGTACGCTGCTTGATACGCCGCAGCTTGTTGATTACCAAGCGCTGTTTTCGCTTGGTTGGCTGAACCAACAGCGATGGTTCTCAACCCACTGCCTCTGCTGAAACCTTTTTTGCTGTCACCACTAGTTGCAGCCTTCACCTCCTGAATATAAGCGTCATAATGACTTGCCGATTCCTCTGGTTCTTGAGCCTGGCCCTGTTGTGCTGAAGTGTCGTATTCGTAGTCGTATTCTGCTCTTTGAGGCGCCTGCTCTCGACTGACTGGAGCTGATGAAACGATGGACAGTGTCCCTGAAAACAAAGTTTTAAAAATCAAAAATGTCTTTTTGCTTGCTTTAGTTTCTACTTATTTGTAACCCCGGCCCCGGCGGCAAAGAGATGGAGTTATAAAATTGCCGTGGTTGTGTACGTCATAACATATTTTTTGAAAGGATGGACCGACTTCGATGTGGTTTTTAATGTTTTAAAGCTGACATGAACGAGTTGGTTCTTAACTACATTACATATAGATTTTGTCAGAGCTTATTTTGTAATAATATTGTTATTGTATTAAGTGGAAACAAGCCAAGGAATGGCATGGGCGTCGCCAGGATTATTTTTAAGGGGGTGAATCTCTATCTATACATACTGTTAACTAATATAAAACATCGAAATAAACATGTATAGCAACATACATATTTACATACGAACACAAACATACATGCATACATAGTCTCGAAAGGCATAACTCTCCCGCAAGTTCAGTCATGTATTTTTTTCTATCTACTTTTATTTCCGAACAGGGGGGTGCAGTTGAACCCCCTTGCACCCTGCTGCCGGCGCCCATGAGATATGGTGATTTATAACCTTCAATGCCTATTTACTCCTAAAATGTAAATTGAACATTGTCAACCTAAGACCGGACTTGTTTGCAGTACCTATACTAAGATATAGTGTTACCATTAGAGACCGAAGTTGTGTAAAATACATTATGTTTCAACTAAATTAGTTTATTAAAAGAAAAGATCGCGTGAAGAAAGCTTCTGGAAACATCTAACAATTTAATTAAAAAAGTACATATTTAAACTCAGAACTCACACGACGCTTTCGCATGTCAAACAAACTTGTACCTACCACTTTTTGCATATATCAATTGGTATTGCGATGATTATATGCACAATTTACGATTTTTAAACGATATAAATTGGTAGAGCGTAAACTAATATTACGCATATTTATTCGGAAGTGTAAACACACGCGAGGGAATCCCTGACTTCCTGCCGCGGTTATATAACTGAACTCTACGTTCTGTTTCATTAGCCTTGTGAATTGTGTCTTATGAATGACATGAAATGCTCAAATGAACTTTGATTTAATAAAATTCGTATAAATTATTGGTAATATCCTTATAGCCACGGGCTGTAGCATGTCTGTTACAATTAGATGGAATTGTTAAAATTGAATGTTTTAGTGCTAGTACTTGGTAGAGGTGGACATGAAGCAGTTGTTTTTTAATTGACCTGGCTTTAATAAGTATTTATGCATGTACCTGCCAGAAAAACAATTAAAATGACTAAATAATTTATTTATGTCACTAACAACGTATCTTGACTTTGAATCATCATGATTCATGGTTTTAACAATTAGGTAAGTATATTTTATTTTATTCTTACATTAAATTATTTAATTTATGGCATTTACAGGAAGTTGTTTATTTCCTTGCAAAATAGTAAAAAATATCGACTTGTACTGTTTTATATGCCTCACTTCAAATCTATAAAAATGTTAATTAATAAAACTAATGTGGTGGTGTATAAATTTACTATTTTAGTATTTAGTAATTTCTGATTCAAGTTTTTTAATTGATAATATTTATTACTTTGTAAACATTTAATTTAGTTTCGTTCTGTATAATTTTAGAAGATTAAACGTACATATAAACCGAATTTAGGCAGATGGCCTGTCATTGCTACACAAAAACAGCATATTAAAAAAACACTTTAAATAATGGAGAAGCGGCAAAGCAACAGAAAAAGACTGCAATTTCGAGTATGTCCAAAATAGTAATTTATGTAATCGATTAAATTCAATTAGGTATTATTATATAGCCAGAGATTAATTTGATAGTCTCTGGTATAACTCAGAAAAAAATTAAAAAATGATCCCACCACTTGAGAATCACTAGTTTTTATTAGTATTATTTTTAGTGCAAAAGACAACACAAAAATCAAGCACGCGGCTTCCCTGGTAGTAAGAGATAACAAAGGTTTATAGGCACCAAAGATGTTATAGGTACGGCGCTGTTCTGTCAACATCGATGTTGATGTTAAGTCTATTCCGGAAGTCGACTGGCAACCTTATCCTCCGAGTCTGAACATGACAGTATCAAAATGGCGCGGGCGGCAGGAATAGGTAAGGCGGTGTATACCTACCCGCGGAAGTTGCTGCGCAGCGCTTTACCACCAGTGGTCTTGCTAGTAACGAGCTATATTTTTGCCAGTGCTCGCCTCTTACGAGCTGCCTAGCAGATGCCAGTTTTTAATTATTTTGCATATTTTTTTAACAATATTGAAAAGCGTTTCTCAGAATATACCATCTACCTACAAAGTTTCATCTGGCTAAATCTAATAGTAAGGAAATAGAGTGAGACTGGACATACGGACAGAAAGACTTGTTGAGCATGGTTCCGTTTCACACCCTAAAAAAGATAAGGCTAGTTAAAATGTATAAATATAGGTAGCCTCTGTGGTCTAATAGAGATGACGATGCTGTTAGAGTTTACTACTTCGAATCCTAGGTCGTGCAGTTTCAGAATGTGTTTTTATATTTAATTTTTGATAAAAACCGCTTTGCCCGGGATTTAAGAAGCGTACGGTTGGCGATAGATTTGTAACTTGTTACAATGTGCACTTCTACCTACTTCGTCAGAGATACAATCGTGAAGATACTTTTTAAGTAAACAATGCAGACGAATTGCAGCTTCCTCTGTTTTTCAAGTTAAACAAATGATTTGATTTCTTACTAACATTAATTAATGTAAATTGTAATGAACACGAGTCGCGGTCTCACATCGTTGGTACTTCCGTAAAACACGTACACACTGAAACCCAAGTTCAAGATTTAACCACGCTGCGGTCTTGTGTGTAAGAAAGTTAGCGATAGCAATAGTGGACCACTTTCTCCGTGTTGGTACCAAAATATTTTTTTTATTTAATTTACCCCTTTAGTGTAAGCCAAGACCTTTGTCCATGCTGCCTCTTCCATCGTTATATTTTTTTTGTTATTGGTCATTTTATTTTTATTACTTTATTTTCTTTTTAAATTGTCAAAATAAGTTATGACGGGATCTTAGATAAAGTGTCAGCATCATTACCCAAGATCATGGATTGAGATTTGGCGGCAATGAAAAAATACACGATATACTTATTACTTCTTGAAAACTTCACTTGTGCACTTTTACTGATTAAAATTGTACAAAATGTCACCAAAAATATCAATTGAAATATAAATACACAAAATTGAATATTCATAAAAAAATAGTCTGATGTCTACAGGCAAAGTAAATTTCTTACATCAGCGCAGAGACTATTGCTTGTTTTCATTGCTATATTTTAAATAGTTATGGTAATCATTCTTCAAATAGGCGTTACAGTTTCATAGTTTATTGATTGCAAATAAAAAAAGTGGCCAAGTGCGAAACAAACACCACCCTAAATGGTTCCGTAGTAGCAATCACAGGTACACGGTACCTATTATAATATATTGCAAGTAGCAAAATTTTTTTGAGTGAATTACTTACAACACCTCTTTTTCTTAAACCTTTAATTCTTAACAAAATTATTTAGATAAAAATTTTGGTTAAAAATAAAAAAAAATGCATTCAAATAATAATACACTAGGACTTCGTTCACTTTGCACTCGATACTCTGCTTACTTTAAAGAGACTTGGCTTAAATCCTATTAATATTATAAATGCGAAAGTTTGTATGTATGGATGTATGGATGTTTGTTACTCTATCACGCAAAAACTACAAAGCCGATTACGATGAAATTTCGTATGTAGGTAGCTGAAGACCCAGAATAACATATAGGCTACTTTTTATCCCGGAGTTCCCGCGGGATTGGGACTTACGCGGGTGAAACCGCGGGGCGCAGCTAGTATTCACATATATTTAAAATAACCTGTACGTTCAAATGTTTTTCTTCATTGCGGATTTCAAGTTATTTGGTCTCTTTATACCTACCGAATGTTATAATATATCTGTAATTTCTAAAGTTATAAAAAAATGACTTGGAAAAAGTTATGTCACATTCTGTAAAGCATATACTTATTACAAAACAAAAAAAAACGAGTCAATTAAATCGGACTACGTGTTAATGAATTATAGCTCACTTTACATTTTGACGTTTACCCCTCTTCTACGGGAAACCCTTAAGTGGGCGAAAGATCTAGAGCATAGAGAAACTTAGAGACTAACCAAATTCGTAAATTCGTTACAATCGCTTTAGTAGATTCGACGGGAATCGCTTACTTTCATAATACAGACACACGGACAGACAAAATTCCAACCATTTTTTTTAAACGTACAGAATTCACTTATCCACAGGTTTATTATAATAAGGTATTTTCACTTAACTTATCTTTATAGTTAATTGTCGAATGTTAGCACTAACCATAAATTTAAAATGTAGGCGTTCAAAAAAAGTTAATTGACTGAATAAAAAACAGATTAATAACGGTCCAGTACTTTTTTAAGTATAAAAGTAGAAATTTTGAAAACAATACTTATGATACATTAATATTATTACTAATTCTGTGCCAATAGGTACGTTGAGTTTATTTATCACTAGCTGTCCCGGAGAAGTTAGCTCGTACCGCCCGCCTCGTATAATATCATAAAAAATTATGTCGCCATTCGGAATTAATACAACTCCAAAATGCTAAAATTCTTTAAAAAATATCCAGCAGTAAGGTAGTATGTAGTAAATGTAGGAAAAAAATCTAGGTTTAATAAAGATTGATATACCTAGATAGATATGTGTTTATTTTTATATTAAATAAAATTACCTGTACCTTACACAAGAAATTATTTCAACCATTTTTTTTAATTTTTTTTTGTTAATACGATAACAAGTATTATCGAATGTTTTTAAACCGCTACGGAGAAAGAAGGGTGTTATAAGTTTGACATCTGTGTGTGTGTGTCTGTCCGTGACATCATAACTTTTGAACGGATGGACCATTTCGATGCGGGTTTGTTTGTTTGAAAGCTGATGTGATTGAGATGGTTTTCAGCATGTATTGTATTGCATGTATGTAGGTTTTGATGAAAGTTATTAATTTTTAGATATGAAAATATAAAAAAATATATTTTATCAAGGAAATTCGTGGCCAACAAAACAAATGGAACTTTAGGTAAAATAATAATCATCCATTCTGCAATCATACCAATGTTAGAACACATGTACCTAAAAAAGTTGTAATGTAAGTAATAAAGTTGTTACACTTTCCAATATACAATTATAATATGTGTTTTCTAAACTTTATAACTATTAAATATTTAGTTTAAAAGACAAATAATTGGTATTGTATTTTGTTTGTATTATTAAATATAGGTTCTAAATTAATTAAAAATAGCGACTAAAATTAAAAAAAAAAACATTTTTCAAGCACTCATTAAATTTTAAATAAAATCAGAAAAGTAGTATGTAACTACGCGTATTTCAACGGCAAACAATAGTTTGATTTTTATATTTTTAAACAAAGAAACACTTGTAAAGTTTTAAGAATAACTTATAATTTATTATTTTGTAAATAGCCTACCGGTTTCACTTATATGGCACCTATATGGCTTATATATCAGGGCTAAATCTTAAACAACCCTTAAACTTACTTTATTTAAAAATATGAATATTTGGAAGTTTTACCAAACAATATCAAATGTGTTTGATTTTCACTTACCGAGGCACAATAAAATTGTGTTAAAAGTCTTCATTTTTCTCGTCGAACTGAAATCACATACTATTATAAGAATAGAGAAAAATAAAGAAAAAAAAGGATAAAATTATGTACAAAAAATAAAATTAAAAACAGAACAAAATATATATTTTTAAAAATTGAATTTATTTTTAAGTCACTGAAATTTAAAAATCGAACCTTCCAGCACTTTCACAAATTGAATAAATTGGGTTTAGGTTTTTGGGGGTCGAAAGTGCCCCTTACTCCGCTTGTGAAGCAATGTACGGACAGACGATAAGCATTTCTATTTATAGAGAATGTTCGATACCAAGTGCTGATGCTTGGGGTTAGATAATTGTATAGAGCTGCGATCTGTGAAGCCATTTTCGTCACGATTTTTTCAAATAAAAGATGATCGTGATTACTTTTCTTTATATTTTATTTAGACACAATTATATAAAAGAAATATAACAGATTGAGGTAATAAGCAAAGTTAAATACAACTAGGCTTCTTTATATTTTTCATTAAAACAATACATGTTCAATAATATACGATTATATATTAATCAATAAATATTTTACTTAATTTAGTTATAGATACATATTGACCACCTCGCAGATAAAAAAAATTAACAAACACACCGAACTCTACCTAATATTGCGGTAGTACAGGTTCGATTCCAGACACAGCAGGCATTTGTGTGATAGGTTTTTATTTTGCTAAGTTAATTATTTTTTATTAATTTATTTTAGTCATTTTTACGCTCAAGTTCTATTTTAAGTATACATATCACAAGCATATAATTTCTTATTTTTATAGTGAGATCAATGTAAGCACGTTATAAGTAATATTTATTTATTATAAAAGCTACATAAAAAGTGAGTAAAATATTTTAATTTTTGTACTTGTTCCGTGCTCGGGGTAGATTTTACATAAAAAGAAAAAAGAGTCTTTAAAATGCTGAATATTGACTAAATTAAAACTAAACAACTAATCAATAATTATTAAAAAGCATGCGCAACAGAACACTAGTAACTGTTGTGGCTTGTTTACTGAAATATGATAAAATGGTTAGAACAAGCGTAATAACCACTCTATGTGATATACATCTGAACTCTATTCTTGGATAGAGTTTACCGTGATGTAAAAATTATATCACAGTTCGCAAAATTCTGTTACATACGGCAAATTGCAATTTTGAATCTTTTGTATTGTTTGACAAGAATTTTGAAATTCTGTCTAAACAACAGAAATTTTTTTGCAAATCTCAGATACTTACTTATCTCGCGTGGCTGTGTGTATCTATAATAATTACGTGTCTAACATTCTTCTCACTAGCGCTTTTGTATGTTTTGTATGTTCTGTTAATTTCATCCACATACACACTTAGCATTTGTCAGCTCAGCCGTAACTGCTTTACAAGTAGACTTTAGCATATAAGTATAACAAATACGTATATAACATATCTGTATTTTGAATCTTCTTCTGCTTATACATAAATAAAAAATAGTGTGTGTACTCATGTACGCAAGTAAGAAGTTATACTTCTTTGGCGTAACAATCCAAAAATACCAAATAATAACACAACGCATACATACATAAATATACATAAATAGCATGCAACAATAATTAAAAATCAAAAAATATTATTAAAAATAAAATGGTTTGCAACTAACTTCAGGATGTTGCTTTTGACTGTCACATTTATCTGTCGGTGTGCGCGCGCATCGTAAAAATTCACTCTCATCATTTTCCCCAATCGCGCCAAAAGAAGTATGACTTCAAAAATCAAATGCTGTTCGATAATCTCGCCAAAACTTGAGAACGGCTGGAACGATTTGGCTTATTTTAGTTTTGAGTAATTTGTGGAAATCGAGGTATTATTTAAAAGATAAGAAAAAGGAAAAACTGCGAGGAAACTAGGAAAAACAACATTTTAAGTTTTCCCAAACAAACAGAACGGGTGGAACCAAGTTCGCCGTTACAGCTAGTTTTCTAATAAAAATAACGTTGCCCGGGATTGGACATGTGCTCGGTTGGAGATTGGCTTGCCCCCACATTGTGAGACTTAGTTAATCGTGGATGCCCTGGTTATGCCGTTGTTATTACTTCGGAGATATAAGCGTGAAGATACTTTCTTTAAACATATATATTATTATATTCACATTCATTCTCATTGAAAAATTATCTGAACACATTTTTTATGTTATAAGATATATACCAGACAATCCTCCAGACGGTACGAGACAATCGTTACCTATAAACACCATAGATGCTACTGGTGGTGACCGAAATCTTAGGTCATGTGTGCAAGTCTACCTGCGGTATCCTACAGCACGGAATACAACAACCACAAGCATTGCCGCTATGAAGGCAGAAATAGCAATGTTCACTTTAGTGGGACAGTTTATTTATTGTTAGTGAGTTGAGTGTAGTGAGTTGTTATGAGTTATTTTAAAAAACTTAATCGTTTACAGTTTAGGAATTGAAGTTCATACGGTATGAAATAAAGAAATAACTTTATACCTACATAAACTATTTCAATATAGTTCCCATACGTGAGTGACTGTCATTTTTTAGTTTCAAATTATCTCAAGAATCATACCTTAAATTTTGACATGGTATCAAAATACGCATAGCTACATTTTTTTTACAACTTTTACCTGCTGTCACTTTTAGCTCTACCGCGGGTGCGATAGCTGACGCTCACTTCGGTGATTAACTAATTCAACAAGTAAAAAAGAAACTAATTCGGTATGAAATTCCTCAAAAAAATATATCGCTACCTCCCGTATATTTAAATAATGTTTACGTATAAGAAGGTAAATTTTATGTGCTGTGTAGTAATTTGGCGAAAGACTCTTGCTGTAGGTTTTTAGGGAAATGAGAAGCAAACAATTTTTCTGATTGAAAAAAAAAACGTCATCCATACACTCAAGGCTCTACACATAGATCCATCCAGGGGGCGCAATGCTAAGCTTTTCATGACATTTTGGCTATAGGATAAATAAGCCTATAGTGCCAACTTGCCAATCAAAGCAATATGCAAGAATAGGACTTTACCACCTTTTTAACATTTTACACTAAACTCTCTCTCTGTAAAGAGCAATTGGGTCGTCACATCCCTACGATAAAATTTGCATAGATACGGTCACCTTGTTGCTGACAAAGCAAAGCGTCTCTTACGACCTAACTGGTTACTCTTTCAGTTACAGTCTATAGATGATATGGTTTTGTGATCACTTGCACTGATAGATTAGATGTTGACTGCGTTTTTTTAGTAAGTATCTTCACGCCCATATCCCCGAAGAGGTAGGCAGAGGCACAACCAGGGCACCCACAACTAGCCGAAGATACTAAGTCCCACAATGTGCGTTTTTTTATTATGTTTGATACGCAAATTATTAAGAAAATTGGTATTAACTCATATTTTACTATATTTGTTTTATGTGATAAAACAGAGAACCAAGACAGACGGCCCTCCTGATGGTAAAAAACAAACGTGGCCTATAATCACCATAGATGTTATCGGTACGCAACTGTACTATTATCAGGGTTTTAGGCCAATAGTGCTAGTTTGCCATATCTACCATATCCTCCGGACCGGAACCTGACACTGTCATCATGATGACAGGAATAGGAAAGGCGGTAGACCCCTACCCGGGCAAGTTGCTGTACAGCAGTCTACCACCAGTGATCTAGTTTGTAATGACCTATTTAACCTATGCTCGTCTTTTACGAGATGCCAGGCAGATTGGTTTTGTGATTGGTCGAGTGGCTAGCATACTCGCCTAACTAAATCGACCAACCGCGAGGCTCGGGTTCGATTCCCGACGGGGGCAGGCATTTGTGTGATGAACATTTAGATGTCTGCATTTCCGGGTCTGGGTGTTTATTAAATTTATTCTGGTATCTATTTAAGTATTTATATGCAATATTATCGTTGACTAACACCCATAATACAAGCATATAATTTGCTTACTTTGGGGTTAGATTCAATTTGTGTGATTTGTCCAGGGATTTGTCCAGGGATTTGTCCAGGGATTCTAATGGCAGGAGACTCAGTACAGGAGAAAATGTCTACCAAACGCGGAAAAAATGCAAAAATATCTTATTGAAAATAAAATATTACTAGAATATTCTTCAGTTTCGCAGTAAATTTCACCTCATGTTATAGTTTGTAAGAAATCAATAAAGCAGTTTTGAAAGTGGACCAATTCGTGGTTTTGGCACAAAGCGATTGTAAAAGGATGATCGTGCCTGCACAATCGCCGTGAACTTCCTATTTGGATTTCCATTTGACGGATTAAAGACAATTTGTCGGATAACATTAAGTTAGGTACAAAATAGGTGCGCTTAAATATATCTTTTATAATATAATATATAAAAATATCTTTTTGGGGTACATTTCATGAAAAATATGTTAAAGCACAATAATTTTATCATCGATTGCCAACGTTTTTTGTTTTTTTTTTTACCGATATATACGGCAAAATACACTAAAATTAATCATCCTAATTTTACATTTTTAACCAAATGAATTACTATTGCTAAATCTTGTTAATGCGTAAAAAGGACAGCTAAAGCGAGAATGTACAAACGAAGAAGCGCTGATTGACCCCTAGCAGTCTTAGAGTTGTTAGGGGTCAATCAGCGGTTCTTCATTTATCACATTTTTTATAAGAAATGAATTCAATAAATTACGGATCATTTTGTTAATGGGTATTTTTCAGTCAAATTGAAACTTTTTTCAGTTGTTTATTTATTTTTTGGTTTTGATGTGTATAAAACGGATTAAGTTTTGAAATAACTAGCAATTTATAAAATATGTTTATGTTTGAATAAATGAATTTGATGTTTTTTCATATCTATATATATTTTTTTAATATTTCAGTTTATATGTAGCAAAGCACGTAACGGGCCGCTAGTTCTCTATTAAACACGGACTGTGTTTAATAGGGAATACAAATAAAATGTTTCAAATTATTTACCGATACATATCAATTACCTGTTTTAAATATTTTGCATTGCTACAAAATTAGCAACATTGATGATGTGAAATACTTCGATGTAATGATCGACACCACACACAGAAACAACAAGTTAAGAGCATTTCAGATCTGATAAGGAAGCTAATGTGGGTCTTTAAAACCTTGGTGCAATATTATGCTGTTGCAGAGTAGGTACATATATGCCTACCGTAGGGTGATGCAGCAACACATCTCACAACGTTGGAAAAGAAAGGAGCTGAGAAGAAATGAATGTGAAACATAATATACGCTATTATATTTAGAAAAAGTAGCTTCCTAACCTAACAGGGATGAAAGTTTGTACGGATAATCAATAAAAAATATTTGTTTTTAATTTAGAGTACCTACTAGGTATATTAATTGCTAATATCTGTTAGGTTGAACGAAGTTCGTCGGGGCAGCTAGTATTTGATAAGTTTCACATTTCCAACTTTCTAATTTTTTCTTTCTAATTTTTCTCAAATAAGTTTGAGAATCTTAATTTGAACGTACCTAAGTATGTGTTGCTACCTCAGAAATTTTTCTTTGGTTGTTTCCGTTACGATTTGTATAAGTCCCGACCTGTGATCTTAGAGTATAGGTAGGTACTTAACAATAGGTAGGCAATTTTGCTAATACCAATAAGTGTAATTTTTATGTCATTGAAATAAGCCGACTGTTTATTTTTTATTTTACGGTGTTTATATGTCAAAAATTCAGCACTAAAGAAAGTTTTGGTAAAAGAACAAAAACCTTTGTAAAATTAAGTGTGCATAAGGAAATAGGGGACGATTTTTGCAGTCTTACTCCATTTTGCAACATTGTTACAATACTTAAATAGGTAGTCGCCTCTGTGGTCGAGCGGTCCGGGTGTTGGACTTGACTGCATAAGGTCTCGGGTTCGAATCCCGGGTCGGCCAACAAAAAGAAAATTGGATTTTTCCAATTTTCTAATTAAAAAAAAATTGGTCGGGATTGGAAACGTGCCCGGTTGGCGATAAGCTTGCCACCTATCACATTATGGGACTAATGCCCGATTTCACCAAGAGCCCCTATACTTTAGGGGACCTTTTAACGTTACTTACGGGACTGTTTTCAAAACAGTCCCCTAAAATACGTTAAAAGTCCCTTAAAATATAGGGGACCTTGGTGAAATCGGGCATTAGTATCTTCGGCTAGTCGTGGGTGCCCTGGTGGTGCCTCTGCCTACCACTTCGGGGATATGGGAGTGAAGATACTTTACTTTTAAATAGGTAGGTAGCTTATGAACTCCACAAATCAACAGAAAGGTCACTAAGTAATTTACAATATTTAACTATGAACATAATGCAATATTAATTGTATATTTCTTATATAATTTTTTGGAAGCCGGCCTATAGGCCAAGGTCAAATAAAAACGTGACACTTTCCCAGACATTATGCGTATTGCCCACAGTGGGAGGGGGAGTCAGGTTGTGGCCCAGGCAGGGTGTTGCTGATATCAGTTGACTGTCGACTTATGTATACAACCAGACGCATGGCTTGATAATAAGATATACGTCATGTCACCAATAGTTAAAAAGGTACCGCGCCAAACTAACTGAGATTTTTGACTGTGGTAAACTCAGACTGAGACATTAATAATGTTAGCACAGTAAAATTGTAAAAAACTGACTTCGATTTAAATAATCAAATCATCTACATACACAAAAATTAAGTAGTTTTCTTGATTTCCTTAACAGGCCCATAATTTAGTGGCAATGGGACTATACCTCAGAAGTAGGCCCTTTCAAATAGAAAAAGATTTTTTTAAATCTGTTTTGAAATGACGGAGAAATGGATTAACAAACATAAAAAAATATAAGAGTCGATCATATAACTTCCTCTTTTTTCAAATTCGCTTAGAAAATGGGTTGCAACTTTGAAATTCTCATGTTGCTAGCCATCTACCCTGCCCTCTAAACCAGAACTCGACAATGATGAGCACTGACATTTAGTGGTCGGAATAGGTACGGCGGTACTATTGATCACAGAAACGTCGAAGAAACAGAGAGAAACAGCTTTGATACTCGATACAAGCTAGCTTTGATAAATGTAGGTACACAATTTCTGAATCTGGATATATCTATCTGAATGACTCAAACAAAGAACCAACTATTGAGCTTAAATAAATTTTAGTAATTTGTCTAGACCAGAGGTTCCTAAACTTATTTAATGTAAAGCCCACTTTGAGAATTAGTTATTTTGTAATGGTGCCCCCATTAAAACCCAGTTTTTTTCCTTGAAAAACTTCAATGCATTTCTTTCGCCGGAAGTTTAAAAAAAATATGGTTTATTACCGCCCCCTTTAGACTTCCAGCGCCCACGAGGAGGCGTTATCGCCCTCTTTGGGAAAGACTGGTCTAGACATATTATTTAGGTATTAACATAATTTTAGCTTAGTTTCGTCTAACTATAGATCAATTGCCTTCCAAGCAACATCATGTGTCTCGCCTCGCTTTCGCTTTGCTGGAGCAAATTTACCATAAAAATACATCTTCTTAATACGGCAACCTAAGCCCCAATATACGTGGTAACGGTTAAAGTTATCCACTCATGATTTTTTTAATATTAGAAGGCAAACATGTAGACGGTTTTCCTGATGGTAAGAAATTCACGCCGCCTAGAGACACCAAAGGTGGTAATGGTGCGTTGCCAACCTGAGGCCGGTATCATAGGTCTAGAGCAAAAGTAAGTTTACCAGCTACATTACCCTCCGATACACGGAACACGTCAATAACGAGCATTGTCGTTATGGCGGCAGGAATAGGTAAGGCCGTGGTACCAATCCTAGTGAGTCGCTGCGAAAATCTACCACTTAGTAGGATGTCACGGTTGCTCGAGGTCAAACATCTGGGCCTCACCCAGATGTTTGACCTCGAGCAAAAGTATGTTCCTACCTTACCCTCCTAACCGGAACACGACATGATGTTAGGGCTTCAGGAATAGGTAGGTATAGGTACGAATAGGTAGGTCTATTCTGCAAGGGAGCCCGGACCAACACGGGAATTTTATTTCATTAATGTGCTCTTCGTGTCTTCTCTCTGCAATGTCCGAACCATTTCATTCGACATTCAACGACCGACATTTTTATCATAGTATGTGTAACTTAAGGAAAAACATAATATACAACAACAATAAAGTGTTAAAATCAATTCCATTCGTTGCAGAAAAGTAACAGCAGAAAATGGCAACCAGTGATCGTCACGTGCCAAACATTGGCCAACTATCACTGGTTTATGAAATTTTCTGCAAGTACGGTTGCGAGTTTGAAATGTTGCCTTTTTGTTCAATTATAATGAGGTTTACTGCATTTACTTATTAATAAAGTGACCAACTTACATTTTTTACCATTTGCAAGTAAGGGTTTTAGTTCCCCGTGTTGGTCCAGGCTCCTTTGCAGGTAGCTCGTAAAAGGCGAGCATAGGCTTAATGTCACTAACACCATGATATCTGACTAGGTTGTATAGCTTCGCAGCGACTTACCCGGATTGGCACCACTGCCTCATCTATTCCTACCGGCATAACGTCATGACGTATTCCCGTTAGGAGGGTAATGTAGCCGGTAAACTTACTTTTGCTCAAGGTCTAACATTCCGGCCTCAGGTTGACAACGCACCATTACCACCTTTGGTGTCTCTAGGCGGCGTGAATTTCTTACCATCAGAGATCCGTCTGCTTGTTTGCCTTCCAATATCATAAAAAAAGAACATGACTGGAACTTATTCATATACTTATGTTACATTATTATTTTAACTGAAAATCTTTCCACATTATATAAGTATTTTTAGAAATTACAG
>NJDD01003633.1:21309-57549 GCA_002245505.1 Calephelis nemesis | reverse complement strand
CGGACCAACACGGGGATGTCGATGAAACTTGGTATAATTATACCTTATTATCCTGGGCATAAAATGGGATACTTTTTATCCTGGAAAAATACGTAGAAAAAAAATAAATCTTGATTTTTTAGTGGTATCACGCGAAAAACCAACATCCGCACGGACGGATTCGCGGGCGGAAGCTAGTTAAACAATAAGAGTTTAACACTCAAAGGCAATACTTAAGGTACTATTAAGGGTGCTTATTTATTTGAAAATGGTTAATAATTTGGAGGATTACTAGAACACTAGGTAAGCTATGAACATTGTTAAAATTTGAAGGTTGTTTACGAGCTTTATATTTCTTAGATGTTTTTAAAAAAATCTATAAAATGATAAATGATTCTGATTTTAAATTTACACCATAGATAATTATTGTTTTGCGACAGAAAGATAGTTATTATAAGTTTTATGGGCCTGTAACTATGCGTGGGTGTGTCTGTTTGTACAATCATAACCTTTAAACGAGTTGACCTATTTTGATTCAAATTTAGTTTGAAAGCTTAAGTGGTCAAGATGGCTCTACTTACATTACACGTACATTTTGTAGAATATTCTTGTTTTTTTTATGCTACATTGTTAAACTTTTACACCTATAAGTCACAGTGCTAGTGAAAATTGGATGGCGTCTTCAGAACTGTTGGTTACGAAAGAACTTAGGCCATTAATTTCACTGAACCCGTTTTGGTCTGGTCTCCGCTGTAGAATAGACTATAGTGACTATACTATAGATTACTATAAAAGCTGAGCAAAGTATAAATAGGTAATTAACAGTACAGTTACAACAATATTACAAGTGGCAGGTATCCACTGTTTTATTTCATATTTTTAAATGAAGAAACACTTGTATTGTTTTAAGTATCACAATTAATTACTTTACTCGCGACGCGCCCCAGCTTCTCATGGATACAGAATGAACGTATAAAACTTCCTCTTCAAATAACTTTATCTACAAAAGAACCGCATCTAAATCAGTTGTGTAGTTTTAAAGATTTAAGCATACAAGGGGACATAGGGAGAGAGGAAGCCACTTTATTTCATACTATGTAGTGATAAATAACCTACCGGTTTCGCTTATGACAGCAACTTAAAAAACTAAGTTCTAACCCTGATGACGCTGTCAGCAGCAAAACCGGTGGGTTATTTATAAAATAATAAAATGTAAGTGATACGTAAAACAGTACTAGTGTTTCTACATTTAAAAATATGAATATTTGGAAGTTTTACCAAGCGCCAACGATGGAAAATATTAAATGTACCATCTTATTTGTTCCTGCCACCATGTTGACAAGACTACGGTCCGATCCCGCCGCCAGTAGACTTATCCCTAGACAAGTTACGCAAATTTAATCGAACCCCAAAGTAAGCAAATTATATGCTTCTGTTATGGGTGTTAGTCAACGATAGGTACTAATACTTAAATAGATACAAGAATAAATTTTATAAACACCCAGACCCGGAAACACAGACATCTAAATGTTCATCACACAAATGCCTGCCCCCGTCGGGAATCGAATTCGAGCATCGCGGTCGGTCAATGTAGCTAGGCGTGTACGCTAACCACTTATATAATAAATAGTCACTTATATAATTGGCCTAACGCCTCGGCCACAAGACTGCGACGCACCTACAATGTCTATGATGTCTATAGGAAACGGTTATCTCCCCATGTCAGAAGAGCTTGCTTTTCCATTTTTCGTATCACAATAAAAAATGAAGTATATTCACGCCCATATCCACGAAGAGGTAGGCAGAGGCACAACCAGGCACCCACGACTAGCCGAAGACACTAAGTCCCACAATGTGATAGGTGGCAAGCCTATCGCCAACCGGGCACGTATCCAATCTCAAGCAACGTTTTTTTTATTAGAAATTTGGAAAAAACCCAATTTTCTTTTTGCTGCCCGACCCGGGATTCGAACCCAGGACCTCATGCAGTCAAGTCCAACTACTGAATCACTAGATCAAAAAGGCGAATTTACTTTTAAAAATAGATTTTATTTTTTTTACAATTAACACAGTCGGGTATTAAAGCCTGTTTCATAACATCTGTTTTGCATTTGAAGCGTTTGCGTTTGAAACGTCCTGCACAGATTGTCTGGCTATCCGCATAATGTCGTCACTAAGAATTTACTCGGAATATGGACTCATTATTGTGTAATTCAATGTTGTCACACTAAGTACCAAGCACTTTCACTTTCACCTCATGAGGTCTACATTCATTGAGAGGCTGTTGACTAAGTAAAACAGAACTGGGGGTTACTACGAATGTTTAAAGTATTATTTCCATGTTCCTATCGCCTATCGCCTCTGTGGTCTAGGGGTTTAGGTGTTGGACTTGACTGCATGAGGTCCCCGGTTCGAATCCCGGGTCGGGCAATAAAAAGAAATTTGGGTTTTTCCAATTTTCTAATAAAAAAAATGTTGCTCTGGATTGGATATGTGCCCGGTTGGCGATAGGCTTTCCACCTGTCACATTGTGGGACTGAGTGTGTTCGGCTAGTCGTGGGTGCCCTGGTTGTGCCTCTGCCTACGTCTTCAGGGATATAGACGTGAAGACACGATTTTTTTTCCATGTTCCTAAACGTCTACATGTAGAAGCAACTTTATGCCATATGTCTTAATATTGTTTTTCTTGGTTGATAGTACTATTGAAATAATATTATTTTTATGCGTTTTTGGTAAAATAAGCTCATTGAACTGCAAAGAACCAACTCTATTTTATTACTATGTCTCAAATTCTAAGACAGGTCATAGTTTTTAAAATGCTCCCGATTATTTTTATTTTTGTTCATGTACTTACATGAAAAATTATGCATTGCTAGCTAAACCCGTAGTAACACGAATATAGGAAGAACTCGAGAAACAATATAAATTGTCTCAATGCAAGAGTCTCTTATGTCGTCGTTTGTACGGTACAGTCGATTTCCTGAGGATGCCTCGGTGTCGAGTCGAAACGTACATCGAGTGCGATTTGGTATTCTCTGTGGTGAGTTCTTCGGCAAAGTTGGCGAAGGACGTGACAAGTGGTTTTGTTTCCCGTGTTCGGACTCTAATTGTGATTGTGAGAACTTTAGGTAGGGTTGTCACATGTAAAAACGTGACAATTTATATTGTTTCCCGAGTTCTTCCTATATTTGTGTTCTGGTCGCGGAGGTGGATGGTGTGAAAGTCAGTTAGGCTTGTCACATTCTGTGTCGTTTGAAGGATTATTTGCCACAACAGTTACATTGCTTACGCGGAATTAGCAAAATAAAGGCTTATTTTACATCTGTTATTAATTTATAATTTTTACAAACCAAAAGTAGGTTAAATTACTCTTTAATATGTGTTCTCTATCTACCAGTAAAATTACATTCATATGCATTATAATTATTATAAGTAATAACACCCCTCGTTTTGTGGTATTAAAAATCAGTTATTTTGATAACACAGACACTCCAATTTTTTTATTTGCAAGTATAGGAGATCTATAAATTAGGTAAGTAAATATTTTCACGCCCACATCACCGAAGAGGTAGGCAGAGGCACAACCATAGCATCCACGACTAGTCAAAGACACTAAGACCCACAATGTGATAGGTGACAAGCCTTTTGCCAAACAGCACATATCAAATCTCGAGCAACGTTTTCTTTACTAACAAATTTTAAAAACCCAGTTTTTCATTTGAATTTTTATAGATGTTTAAACCATCATTGAGTCTTGGTACTGGTAGATATAAAAATCGTAAGAACTTCAAGCCTATATCCCCGAAGAGGTAGGCAATCTTTAAGGTAGGCAGACGCACAACTAGAGCACCTACGACTAGCCGAAGACACTAAGTCATGCAATGCTATAGGTGGCAAGCCTATTGTCAACCGGACACATATCCAATCCCAAGCAACGTTATTGAAATTGGAAGGACCCAATTTACTTATTGTTGCCCGACCTGTTAATCGATCCCGGGACCTCATTTAGTCAAGTCCGGTAACTGAACCGCTAGACCATAGAGGCAAATAAATAAGTAAGTAATGTAATAGTAGTTTCGTTATCTGTACACCAAGTCTACTTATTTCATTTATTACTTTCCTTTCACGGGTTGGCTGGAAGAAATTTCTTTTGTTAGAGATAAGCTCGCTTTTTGTACTTTTTTACTTTTAAGTAATTTTTTTTGTAATGTCAGTTGTGTACAATAAAGAGTTAATAATAATAAGTAATTTATTAAATTATTAACTGTTACCTGCGGCTTCGCCCGTGTTTTCGCAGGAACCCGTAGTGCGATTGGGTCTAAAAGTAGTAGGTATATATGTTAATCCAGGTCACAGTCTATATGTGTTCCAAATTTCAGACAAGTCCGTTCAGCCATTTAAGCGTGAAATAGTAACAAACATACACACATCCGTACAAAATTTCGCATTTATAATATTAGTAGGATAGGAAGTACAACTAATATACTTCAATATACAAATCTGATCTTCATTAAAGCTGTATAATTAACTATAATCAACGCACCGTAATCTGTCAGTATAATCATTGGAAGTTTTCCTAAAGGTAACGATAACATAACATAGTTATACAAAATGTCTAGAGTAGCAGTTGAAAACGAACCATGTACTATTCGTACATATAACAACTATTCGTAAGCAAAACGACTCGTTTCTTAAATATAGGGACCAGGCCTAAATCTATATGGTAATACCTCGGAATCATTACCTATCCTTCAGAAAAGGATCAATAAAATCTGTACGTCAATGGCCAAGTAACAGCGTACCAAAAATATGTATATCTCGACGGTTTCATTATCTTCTCTTATATGGAGTCAGTTAAAATCGCTTGCTATATTTATCAGGTTTATTTAGTTTAGTTGAGACGATAACGTCTACTTCTAACTTTACCGAAAAACCGCAAAAAGCTCGGATTTGATTCAAATGTGGTATGAACATTTAGATTTTTTCTTTTCTTGGTGTTTATTATCTATTAATCTGAGCTGTTTATCTATTTCTGTGTATTAGAATTGTTGACCCGCAATACAAGCATATAATATATTTATTTTGGGGTTAGATTCAATTTGTGTAATTTGTATATCGATATTTATTTATCTCCATCCCGTATTCTCAAAGAACCAATTTCTTCATCAACCCTAGTCTATACCGACTTACTCAATACGTTATTAAAATAACTTCCTGTGCAAAGGAAAGTCATTAACATAACAAATATTATATTTTACGGGTTCGTACACACAAACAAATCTATAAAGTGTATGGAAATAGTTTGTAGTGCCTCGTCTACATCTAAAATTTAAATAAACATTGTGAGGGTTGATTTTGGTGTGTAAATAGTTTCGACGCCTAGATATTTCATTCATGAATAAAAATAAGTACATTAAAAAAAATCACTTCAAGACTAAAAAGTAAAATATGATAAAGATTTAATATTAATTAAATACTATTGCCGACGACTGTACTCCGAGGTTATACGGAGTATAGCCCTGTAAGGAGCACGTGTCTGGCTGGACGCCCTCAGTCGCGCTAATGACCCAGCTGCAAAATGCATGCTACGGCATCCGGGACGATGGCCAGGAATGAGTATCGGACGGTGTCCTGGACAGCGGCACGCATCCTCGCTGGAGACCCACCCTGGGAACTGCAAGTACATGCTGTTGCTGACACTGCAAAAATACAAAAAACCTACACCAAAGAGATACAAAATTTGTGGGCACGACGACTACACCCCTGCTATACACCGTTAAATACGTATAAGTGGAACACATAAGTTCCTGAAAGCCCAGTGAAGGTGTAAAAACGGCGTGGTTGGCAACACATTAGTGTATGATGGAACATATACGAGTAAGTTCCGTAAAGTGAGGTTCCGGGGTTGAGGCAAGAAAACTTCTAGAAATTTGCCCGCCAGCGTATAAATACGAGGCCCGAAATTCTGGATAGCGGTCGTGATCGAATTTCCAGAGCAGTAACTGGGAAGTAAAAGTTAGAAGACAAAATATGGACCACCTTCTTAGCCTCATTCTCACCAATGCGATAGTATAACATCGTTTATAAACAATTTTGTGTCAACAAATAATTTATAAGCTGAAAATAATTTCACATCATTTATACAAATTAAGATCTAAATACCTACTAATGTTGATCGTATGGTACGTTAGTACCTCAGGGGGTACTAACGTACCCCAACAAGCAATATACTAGTCCTACACGCGAGTTTTCCTGCAGTAGACCTGCCGCCGCCTGACTGATCCCTCCCTGTCTAAAAACACGAAAGCGCGAAAAAGTTCATTTCATTGCAAAAAAGTGTTATAAACAATTTCATTTTAGTTTTTGTGTTTGTACCCCAGAGTACGGTTCCAGGGTTAGTATCAATGTTACAAACGTTACAAAGTAAGTAAATAAATTCAAAGTCCTTCATATGCCAATCTATATCTACACAAATAAATTGTAAGAGTTAATTCTGTACATTGAACATTTAAAAAATTGGTGCATGCAACAAAACAGGGGCAGCAGAACACTTTATTACTAATTTTAGATCTTTCGTCTGTACAGTTCATCATACAGAATATAAACAATTTGTATTATGTTGTTATCTTACATATGTATAAATAGGCTTCACACTAATACCCCCTGCGTGATAAGGCGAGAGTATTGAATGCCAAGTGATAGAAGTTCGTCGGATCGGCTAGAAATAATTAATTTACACTTAAGTAAATAATTGATTTACTTAATTGTCATTCGGGATTACTTATTGTACATTTCCTCAAAGGAAAGCACTTGTGAAACACTTATATGTCCACTTCAATAATTATCTAAGTAAGTCATCTATTGATGATGAGCATGATATTGAATATATTAGCAAAGCACATAAAACAGGGAAATCACGTTTTTTTATGACATTGGAAGGCAAACAAGCAGACGGAGTTCCTGGTGGTATGGATTCACGCATAGAGACACCAAAGATGGAAATCGTGCGTTGTCAAACTGAGGCCGGGATGTTAGGCCTCGAGGAAAAGTAAGTTTACCGGCTACCTTACCCCCGAACCGGAACACGTCATGACGTTATGGCGGCAGGTATAGGTAAGGCAGTGGTACCAATCCGGGTGAGTCGCTGCGAAACTCTACCACCTAGTCAAATGTCACGGTGTTAGTGACGGCAAGCCTATGTTCGCCTTTTACGAGCTGCCTGGCACAGGAAGGCAGATGGTCTATTCTACAAAGGAACCCGACCAACACGGGGGATTGTTTCTACCCAGAGACAAACTAAATTGAAGAAAGAAACGTGTTCTCATACTAGAAAGCTTCCAGAAAATATGTACACAAACGCATATACTTCAATTTTTTAACTTTTTAATTAAAAATTTGACAAGCTTTCATTTAAGCGTGTAAGTAACTGGTAAGAGATCAATGTCGCCCAGAAGGAATTGCAACGACAGTGAACCCTTTTTAGGATAAAGTTTTTTTTTTTACTTTAGGACTAAATAGAATAAACCGGGGACATGCCATTCGACAATTTAGGTATATTTAAGCGAAAGACCTTTTAGAGTCTTATGCATTGGATTGTCATTTGTCACTTTGTCAGTATTGAGTACCCGTTCGGTTATCGACTGGCTCTACAGTCAAATCAAGCCTAATAATTAAATAATTCTTTCTGTAATTTTATAAGGGGACAAAAAGGAAGTCTACCAAATTAATGAGGACAATAGTGTGTTTAGAAGATTTTGCTGTATTTACAGGTGTCTAAGAAAACGGAAGATGAATCATCAATATCAGTTTTAAAAGTATCCTCATGTCCGTGTCCCGAAGATGTAGGCAGAGGTATAACATTGGCACCCAAGACTAGCTTTAGACACTTAGTCCCATAATTTGATAGTTGGCAAGTCTATCGCCAACCGGGCAAATATCTGATTCTGGGTGAAGCTAATCATTTTAATTAAAAATACGCATTTTTCTACAGTTGATATTTTCCATCGTCGGCGCTTGGTAAAACTACCATATACTCATATTTTTGAATGAAGAAACACTTGTACTTTTGTTGTTTTCCGGGAAAGGGGAGTCTACATTTGGCAAACATCTGAGGAACGAAGGTCACGTATTTAATCCAACAAAAAACATTTTTGGACGTAGGTACATTACTGTCATGAAGGTAAGCTATTGATACCTTAGAAATTAATAAAAAAAGAATAACCGACAATTATTAAGTGAACAAATGGAATTCGACACATCTCCACCTATTAAATATTTTCTAGTAATTTAGTTTAATCTAACAAGTAATATAATTTTTGCCATGAATTCAATTAATAATGTTTCAGTCGTATTATTATAATTGTTTTCTTAACTGCTTACTGCTTATTTTATGTTGACTTACCCTTCACTGTCTATTTTAGTTTATTTTCGTTTTGGATATTTATTCTTATATAACGATATAAAAGTATCTTCACGCCCATATCCCCGAAGAGGTAGGCAGAGGCACAACCAGGGCACCCACGACTAGCCGAAGACACTAAGTCCCACAATGTGATAGGTGGCAAGCCTATCGCCAACCGGGCACATTTCCAATCCCGACCAACATTTTTTATTAGAAAATTGGAAAAATCCAATTTTGGGTTGGCCGACCCGGGATTCGAACCGACCGATATAATTTTATTAAAATAAAGGCATAAAAACTTATTAAAAGAAGCTTCGTTTTAAACGCTTTAAAATGAAGAAAATATTTGTTTTTAAATATTAACTATGAACTTACAACCTCATTATACATAACATATAATACGACAATAAAAGCTTGTCACGTAATTTTCTTGAAGCTCTTTAGATAGAAGTTTTAATAGAAGCTTTTTCTAAAAAAAAAAACCTTTAATTTATTTTATACTTTTTAGTTAACGCTGTCTAGGTTTCTTAGTCTGTTTATCTTATTCAACACATTATTGTTGTAAGGTCTTTAGCCGGTTAATTTTGAAGAATCCAGGTCTCAAATAAGGAGACTTTCTTATCATATTACTCTACTTTTAAATCCTACCCGAGCTCCGTTTAGAAGAGCTAATATACAACAAGGTTCGCCTAGGTGGCCTGAGGTGGTACGTTCATCACACGATGTTACACCCTGATGCCACTCAGCCGTCGGCACGGACTCACTTTGACTTGGATGTTTGGAAGAATACGCCATTTACTTCAGCTTTTAGTTTACTTGTGTTTGACAAATTACAGTTCCGGGTTTGATTTTAGACTATCCTTTTCCTAGACAGGTTACAGGCTAATTAATGCTGATGACGCCCATGCGGCCAAATCACATAAATCAAAATTAATCAATCTATGATAAAGTTTATGTATTCTATTAACAAAATAATAAATTATAAGTGATACGTAAAACAGTAGAAGCGTTTTTTTTGTTTAAAAATATGAATATTTAAAGCTTTTCTAAACAAAATTTTCTCAGCGAACCCGTTCAATATGGGAAAGCACGAAATTTGAATAGTACGCCATGTTTGATTTAATTGAAATGATGTCATATTGTTTTCTACTTACTTTCGGCAAGTCCTTTCATTTGATACCGATATTATAGAACTGAATTAAAAATAATTATTCCGCCATCTTGTGCGGTCCGTTACATTAGATTTAGAACGACGTCGAAAAATAACAATTTTTCGAGTTGCTATCAACGAACACTCTCATTTGATACCCACATGGTGAAAGTGCATTAAAAATAAATAATTTACATTATTTTAAATGGTCCACCAAATTGAATCAAAAATGACGTTTCACCTATGTTCGAGTTGGTCTCAATTAGCTCTTTTATTTGTTACCCATATTGTAGAAGTGCATTAAAAATAACTATTCCGCCAACTTGGATGGCTCGCTATTTTGGTTTTACAATGACATGATTTATTTTATCATGCATTGTCTACCAAAATAAATGAGTATACAAAATTTCAGCCCAATCGTTTGAAAATATCTGCTTCAAAATTGAGTTCAAAGATTCCATCCTAACTAACATACATACATTGCAAGTTAAGTAAAACATTTACAGTTGTTTTAAAATTACTTTTTTTCATTTTGACATGGACAATTATTACTTTTTCTTCAATTAGCTGACTCTAGCATAATTAATTAAGTTTTACATAAGCATAAAATTTATTAATTAATGAAGTGTAGGTGATTGACGTGTTATTAATTATTTTCTCAAATTGTATTAATTTCCCAATTAAGTGGGGAAAAAATCAACAGCTAGTAACTCCAGTACTAAAGCATTAAACAGCATTAAAGTATTTTGTATCTACCCACTATGAAATAAATTTACGTTTATAAATCAAAATTATTGTTTAGTGGTTTAATTTCTAGCCCGGATTATGCTGTCATAAGCGAAACCTGCAGGCTATTCATAAAAATATAAATTATAAGTTTACGTAAAACAGCACAACTATTTTTTCATTTAAAAATATGAATACTTTTTTCTATTTTTTTGTTGCCCGACCCGGAAATCAAACCCAAAACCTCAAGAAGTCAAGTCCGACGACGGACCGAAACTTCGATAGGAGCGCCGATCAAAGGCTTTCGCTATGTCCAAACTGACAGTCAATGCTTCTCGCTTGCTTTCGACTGCTGGAGCCTATCGGTGTGTTAAGTAAACTAAAAGATCACCAGCTGAGCGACCACGACGAAAACTGTATTGACAGTCATTTAACAGCTAGAGCTCCTCAAGGTACCTTAAGAGCTAACAGTTTGTTATGGATTCCATAACTTTGGAAAGCAAGAAAGTTATAGCTATAGGCCGATAATTAGACGGATCCGAGCGGTCACCTTTTTTAGGGATCGGGTGTACTGAATCGGTTTTCCATGATCTCGTTACAATGCCTGATGAATAGGATTTTGCTGCCGCGGCCCAGGCCTAGTAGCATTTCCGCTTATGGCTAAGTGCCGTCTCATAGGGACGACTAAACGAATGCTGGGATTTGACACCAAAGGGCACCGAAGAGAACGGAAAACAAAGTTACATACTCTGCAGCACCACATCAATGACAGCAGCAGCAACGATGTCTGGATGAACCTGCGAGTAACAAATCTGCCACCATGGGTGAGATGCAAAAAAAAATCGCATCCCGTCCCAGTATGCTGTCCTATGACGCCACACTTGGCCCGACTCATACATATTTACACTCCAACTTATAGAGATAAGTTTGAGTGTATTCCCCTTATGTTTCAGAAATCCACAACAAGCGCGGAAGGGGGAACCAAAAGTTTAGAGCTCTGTTTGCCTCGAGTATGTTGAAAGTTACGCGCAAATCGCCCCCTCCCCATAGTATGCAGGGCCACCTAGTGATTCCGGGTTAGAATCCACAGATTTTAAATTAGAAACACCGGGGGGGTTTAGTCTTCAACGCAAATACCTCCTGGGGACTAATATGTGGAATTTGGTAAGATAATATGAGGGGGAGGAGGGAGCCGCCGGGACTCTCACCAACCAGACGAAACGTAGCAGTAACGCCACTACTTCACGCTGGTCTTAAGCGAGAGAGTGGTACGTCCCCGGGCGTGCCGGCCAATTCAGTTGCATCCATACGGGCAAACAGCATGGCACTACCACTTGGAAAGGTGACTGTGGAATAATTCAAAAACTTCAAGTTTCTGAAATGTCTCACCAGTGGGCGATAGGGTCGTCCGCTTATGAATCTATACGTCTATAGACGTGGGGATGTGACGCATATTTTCATTTCATTTTTGATAAATCATAACATAGTACTTACACAAAAACACTAAAGTACGTCGTCAACAATGCACTGAGTAACAAATTCCTGTTACAGGTATGGACTATGTGTACTAAACGATATTCTACTATGTATATCTATAATATAAAAATGAATCGCTAAATGTGTTGGTAAGCGCATAACTTCCCAGCCACTGATTCGATTTGGATGATTCTTTCTTTGTTGTGTTAGTTACTGTCAGAAGAAGGTTTTTATGAAGAGAAAAACCGGAAAAGTTGCAAGGAAAATGGGAAAAATAATACTCTAACATTTCCCAAGGGTGGAACGAAGTTCGCCTGGGCAGCTAGTTCTTTTATAAAACTGTCAACGACCGATAACAGCGAGCACGTTTGAAGCTTTACCGAAATTCTACAAATTCTAAAAATAGTGTTTTTCTCCGCCATAATCTTCATGTTACTTATATTATATTTTTAGATATTGACATCTGTTTGATTTCTATTTATTCCAAAAAATGTTACTCAGAAAAATAAATAAAAAAGTAATATCGCCCAGAGCGTATTTAATCATATACAACATGAATCTTACTTACATACTTACTTGGTGGCGCTCAACGCATTCTAGTTGTCATTTTATGTTACAATTTTGATTGCCATGCGTCAGTTTTTAAGTATTACTTATGGGCTTACTTACTTAGTACAATTTTAGCCTTTGCTACATGCAAGTATTACATTACTGGGGGAGTTCTGCCGAAGTCAATACTATATTTATTTTACAAAAGAGAGCCATAAGCGCATTTTATAACCTAGTTCCAAGAGTTTCCCTGAGATAAAAATTCAAAGACATCAAAATTTAACTGTAACATCCCAGTATATCTTTGAAAATTTAAAAAAAATTGTGATATACACTGTGTCAATACTAGGAATAAAAATAATGTTGCTGTGCATGTGTCTCGTCTCCACAGTGTAAGCAATTCTTTCGTGGGCCTATGTATACAGTTCTACAATAAACTTCCCACTTATATGAAAGAACTTCCAATTAATAAATTTAAGAAATGTGTTAAATGTAAATTAAATCAAACGGGTTATTATACCATTGCTGAATATTTAACAGATAAGACTGCTTGGGATTAATTGCTCCTCATGCCAATCTCTTATAAAATATAATGTATCATTACATAAATTATTGTAAATATATTTTAAAGTAAGAAAAAAAAGACAAGCCCGCTGAGTTTCTTGTCTTATCTTCTCAGTGTGCGGCCGCGTTAGTAACACATTAGTTATGTTTCAAAAAACCTCACGATTGCAATAGATCCGCCTAGCTCATCTTAACCTGGCTTTTTACTTTATGTTAAATCCCAATCAAACTAAGATCAAAAAGAAAAGACGTTACTCTTACCTAATAGGAGTGGAAGCTTGAATATGAAATCATTTACCTGTCTTTGACTTGGAATAAGATTTAGAAAAATCGTAATTCAATCTTTCATACTTCAACTGTTACTGTATGTCAGTCGTTACGAAGTTCAACGAGAAAATTTATTTATAAATTCAACAGTTAATTTGTATACCAAAAAGATTTACTTGTTTATTTATAGCAAAGCAGATGTCGTTGATCGCTTTAAGCAGCTTGATATAAAATTCACGTCTAGTTCCTCAAACAGTTTCATAATTGGAATTCTTGCCAAAAAGTATTACTGCGTTGTGATTACATTAAATATCAAATAGAAAGACACCAATTCAAATATATTTCAATAGGATTATTTACCCATATGTATTCCGTGGTAATGTGTTATTTTAAGAAGATTTTTTTATATGGTCAGAGGGTGCTAGCTTTATATTCTGTTCATATTTTAAACATTCGTTCGTTAACATTCGTCCATTTCCAACATTTCCCAATTGGTAACAACTTTTAAGTATGTATTTCGTGTCTTTCGGAAAAATCTGTGAATACTGAGATCCCTATTTATGTCGCCTTAAAGTGGTATAGTATTTTTTCTTGTGATAAATCAGCGAATAAGAAGACTGAAAAGAAGAAGAAGAGGTCTACTGATAGTAAGAAATAGCAGTGACCTATAAGTCTATACAGACCATAGATAATACAAGTGCAACACTGTCCTGCGATCCAAATGTTAGGCCTAATATGCAAGTCTACCGGCTACCCTACTCTTCGAACCATAACATGGCAGTCATTATGGCGACAGAAATAGGTAAAGCGGTGGATCTCTACCCGTCGTCTTGTCGGTACTGAGTGCTCGTCTCTTACAAGCTACCTGGCGAGGCAGATGGTCTGTTTTTTAGAATTGGTAGAATGTTTTTATTGCCTCTGTGGTCTAGCGGCCCCCGTTGGACTTGACTTCTTGAGGTCCTGGGTTCGATCCTCTTTTGTGTCAATAAAATAAAAATAAATTGTGTGTTTTCAATTTGATAAGTTTTAATATCTTGTTGATAAGAACGCCATCTTTGTTTTTAAACTGTATGGTGCGCCATCTGTGATCTTTTATCGTCATCATCAATAAATTTGTATGTGTGTGTCAAATGTGGGTTATGTTTTATTTATTGATTTAATGTACTTTATGAACATTGTTTTTGAAAAATATTAGCTTTCAGCACTTCTACTACACATAAACTATAAGTGTGCCAAATTGTATGCTCCTCCGTCTGCGCAATTTCCGTAAAAAGGAGTCGAAAGTTTTTGCTCCACGTATTTTTGTATACTTAGATATTTTTATACACATACTGGCTGTAAACTTTAAACTGTACAGTGTCATAAAATGAAAGAAGTAACAAGTACTATGGCAATCACGAGTTCATTATAAAAATATAAATTATATATTACATATAAATAGCTTTCTTTTACTATACAAATGTAGTTTCTACAGATTTTAAAGAAAGAAAAACTCTGTGGTCTAGCGGTCCTGGTATTGGACTTGACTTCATGAGGTCCCGGGTTCGAATCCCGGTTCGGACAACAAAAAGAAAATTGGGTTTTACCAATTTTAAAACAAAAAAATGTTGCTCGGGATTGGAAATTTGTCCGGTTGGCAAAACAGGAATTTGTGTGATAAAAATTAAGATTTCTGCATTTCCGGGTCTAGGAGTTTATTTAATTTATTCTGTTATGTATTCAAGTGTTTCTAAGTATAAAAATCGTTAACTAACACCCATAACACAAGCATATAATTAGCTTACTTTGGGGTTCGGTTCTGTTATTCGCCTCTGGTCTAGCGGTTCAGGTGTTGGACTTGATTGCATGAGGACTCGGGTTGGAATCCCGGGTCGGGCAACAAAAAGTAAATTTGGTTTTTCCAATTTCGTAACAAAAAAAATGTTAATTGGATATTTGTCCGGTTGGCTATGCTTACCTCCTATCACATTGTGGGACTTAGTGTCTTCGGCTAGTCGTGGGCGACCTGGTTGTGCCTCTGAAGACCTCTTTGGGGATATGGGCGTGAAGATACTTTTTTTAAAAAAAACTTCTTCGCCTGACAGAATTCGAACCTGTAAATAAAGTTTCCAGACTTGCAGCTTTACCCCATAACAAAATTTCATATGTCATACCACTATGAAAAAGTGCGAAATACATTAGTTTCGCTGTGTGTGTGTATCTGTTAGTTTCCTCATTTTTTTAATTTCGTGAATAGCTGAACTCAACTTTTCAGCTAATTTGTTAACACGAAGCCTCGAATCTAATCTAAAATTTATACCATCAATTTGTACTTTTTGAGTCTCCCTTCCTAATAGGATTCGACTACATTGAGGGCATTTCCTAATTCCTACCACACAACGATGATAATGCTTTAAAAGTAAAGTTTAGTGTTCTTCTCAATCAAATGCCTTGGAAAGATCACAAAACCCCCAATGACATCATTTGAGTCTTCCCAAGCTTCAAAGATATATTTGACGTATTTAATCCCAACGTCCATATTAGAAAGTCCTTAGCCAAAATGAATTGGTTAACGATTACTTATTCTGAAAAAAAAAACATTAAGTCTTTAATATCAACTCATCAAAAATTTGACTCAAAACTTGCAAAAATGAGTCTATTATTACTCAGAACTCTTTCATCGCCAGTTTTGTACACAGAAAGTGGGAGTTTTCCCAAATTCGCTCAAAGATAGTAAATTGATACCTGTATCAATTTACTATATTTGAGTATTTATTATGTATGTATGTATATAGTATATGTATTACTATATTTCTTTATTCCCAAATTTGGGAAAACTCCCTCTTTAAAACATTTATTGAATATAAATGCTACTGTAGATGCTTAAGTAGAAACCATATTCTAAACTAGTTTCTTCGACATAACTAACAGGTCCTTGGTACCTCTCATCTTAATCAAACTTTAGAAACTGTAACAATATCTTGATTTGAAGAGTTTAAGATTCAAATTAAGACTCATCTTAATTTGAACGCATTCCTATTTTTGTTGTTGTTCTTTCTTAGTACATTAGTTTTTATGGGTATATCTAGGAAAATGTTTTGTCACTTCAGTGCAGAACGTTAATTTATTGCTTTAACTCTTCATATTAGTCTTCAATTTTTCCCTCATTTTTTTTATTTTAGTACGTTCCTTAGAATTAATCTTATTTTAAACAGAACTGATATAGGCGAACCTCATGAGCTAAGACATATCTACTAAAAGCACATCTAATGAAATTTTTTTAACTTAAATATCACGTGCTTAGATTTGTTTAATTCAAATTTATTCTGGTATCTATTTAAGTATTTCTATGTATTAGTATCGTTAACTTACACCCATAACCCTAGCATATAGTTTGCTTGCTTATATTATATGAATATCAATTGTTTTTATTTATTTTATTAAAAAAAAGTATCTTCACGCCCATATCCCCGAAGAAGTAGGCAGAGGCACAACCAGGGCACCCACGACTAGCCTCAGTGGCTCAAAAAAAGTTACTTTATACCTATTACTCAGCGGTCAAAATTTTAAGCGGTCAAAATGTGTGTGGTACATTGAACTGTATAGATTTACTGTGTTTTTAATTGTTTATCAGAGGTTCGAAACGGAATTCCCTGATGAAATTCTGAATGTATATGGCGGGCCTAAAAGTTTTTCGGCGTTATTAAACTTATTACAGTATTTGTGTATTTATCAATACTGTCATTTACCGACACGTAAAACCTACACTAGAAGCATGTGTTTTGCCGATGGCTCATACAAAACGCATATGAAGCATAGGTATAACTTTCTGATATTAGATTAGTTTGTACGATCTACTCCTTCTTAAAGGTCATATTTATTTCCATGCTAAAGTTCTATAAAAAAAGTAAACGACAAATCTAGATACCCGTATAGTAAAGTGCTTTTAAAAGTCAGAAAACATACGCCTAACTACACTAAGTTAAGTGTTTATGTAGTAAAATATTTTTAACTCGTAAGCAAAATAGGCTTTTTCAAAAAAAAATGTTACAAGTGCTGGAATCCAAATAAAATTATTTAATTTGCAATTTTTTACTAAAAATGTATACGTATTATGGCGTGACAAAACGGGCAAAATAGTGCGATATGAATGAAATGGACTTACCGGAAGCCAGAACTCCAAGTGTATCCAGCTCCACACAACACACACAACTTAACTGTTTTATTAGCACCAACATTACGCATACTATTAAAAACTCAACGTACGTTTAAAAACTCAACGTCAGTCCATTTCATTCATATCACACCTGTTTTGTCACACCATAACACGTATACCTTTTTTTTGTCGGAAAATCGCTAATTAAATAATTTTATTTGGATTTAAGTACGGATTTCCGCAAAGTAACGCCTTCTTCAATCAATTTTTCAAGTGCTGGAGTTTTTACAAACAAAAAATGAGACACAAGCAAACAAGTTCACAAAAGTGATACTTCTCAGTACATACCAAACAGCTAAAGATGTCTGTGTTCATATATATATATATTAATGAATTATCGTGCTTTACTTAATACATAAACATTGGTGAAATCAAACTGCGCACAGTAGTTGTGAAAAGCCATTAATGAGTCTTAAGAAAATAACTTAAAAATTATCATTGTAATGTTGAATTCATTAAAAAAGATGATTTTATATACATAGCTTCAAGTTCATGCTATACACAAACAGTCCGCCAGTCTAATAACCACATATTAAAAACTAGACAAATAAGAATATTTGAGAAATATTTCATAAAACAAAAAAATATATAGAACACATTTTTCAAATATTTTCAAAAATGTATTAATATATAATAGTTTTGTCGATCTCGATAATTGAAGAAAATACAACAACATATTCAACGATTACCTCAAAAAGTTTATTTCAAAAACAAGTAATAGCTGGGGAGCTCAAGAGGTGATTTGGATTGTCTCTCATATGCGTTAAATAGTACTTAACTAGTACCAAGGTTTTAAACATTTCCATTATGTATAAAATGATGCGCGCGTGTAATATTCGAAATTGTTTGGCTTCAAGGCATACTCGAACGTGTCAACTTAAAGTATGCATGTTATTAAATGCATGTTTAAAATATATCTGACAATATGAAGTCTTCATTATGTTAAAAGCTTTAAGTAACATGTATTTAATTTGTAAACCAACTGGCAATATTTTGCAGTACCTATTTAAACAGCCCAACGTCGTCATTACAGAACTTTTGTTGAATATTAGGTGTTAGAATATTTTACAGTAATTTTAGTTGTAATGAGTATATTTTTTTGATATAAGAACTGTACATCCGACCATAGCTGCTAAATCCACATTGAATATAAGATTTCGCTAGCGAATTATATAACATTAACTTTACTGTAAAAGAAATGCGTTGTCTAAGAATAATAATATAATATAGAAAGTGAAAGAAACTTAGAATGATGGATGTTACTTAGATAGTTAATTACCAAAAAGAATACTGGCAGTAGTGTGGTTTTGAGCAACTGGCTAATAACATAAACCCACCACAGTAAATTCAGGAATAGATGAATTCCTTCTGCCATAATTATTGTACACTAGCTGTCCCGGCGAACTTCGTACCGCCCGTTCAGTTTGTATAGGAAAAATTAAAATGTTATTACGTTTCCGAACAAATGATGCTCGAATTTAATTAAGTAACCACGTTTCCGAACAAACTATGCTCTTTTGATATAGTCTATGACTGTGAATGATAAAGACATTCGTTACACGCGTTTTTTAAAATATGAAAAATTAAATGTATATTTTTCAAAATTTCTGAGAGATTTTCTTAATATTTTTGTTCGTAAGAACCTTCTCCTAATAATAACAAATACAACAAAAAAAGAATTAGTGAAATCGGTCCAGCCTTTCACGCTTGATGCCGTGACCAAGGAAAACGGGTTTCATTTTTATATATATAAGATACATACATCTAGCCTTGATTACAGACAATAATTCCACAAACGTTCACCCCTGTGATAAATCTCATCACTATGGAATGGGCGGTGGTCAATTAAATGGACAAATCATTAAACTCGTGGTTAGCATCTAATTACACTATTATAGCCATTGATCTCTAAATATATGAATGTGAAACACCTACGAAAACAACCTGCCATTAGAACAAAAAATGTCTGCCGTTCTGATATTACTATGACTGTTCAGAAAAAAGTAGTGTATCGTTATCGATACGTGATCTGTAAATCATTTATAACTTTTATTTCTTTCAATAGTTGATTTTCTGATAGGTGAGCGCATTATAATTTTTAATGTGCTAACGAATAGCTAATCTCGATACTGAATATTATCCGCAATCATGATTTGTTTGATACGCAGTATTCAAGCCAAAACACAGCTACAACCGTAGATATGTTATTAAGGATAATATATTATATTACTAAGAATACATTCATTTTGACGGGCCGGGACGGGATGCATCGCAGCGCGATAATCCACCTAGATCGCTTTCATACATTTTGTGTAGGGCGACGCCCACTGTGCCGGGGCTCATCGGCGCGGATATCCATCGGCGGTTTTCTGTGGGCCACCCCGCATGTATTCCACGATGGGGCCTACAGTGACCAAAGAACACGCATTGTTCTGAATAAGACGCCACTAGAGGTGCCACGTTCCAAACTTGAACCGCCTCGCAATTTTTTTCCCTAGTCTTTGGCACTAAGTAACAGAAATTCGCCGATGCGATGTGGCCCGGCCCGCATCAATGTGCTTTGCAATGCGATGCTCCCCGACCCGAAACGCTGCGCCCCGTCAACATTGGACGCTATCCTTTACACTGCGGCCCACTTATCGGCTCAGTAAATAGCGTCTCTTGTGATAATTTTGTTGTTTCTAATTAGGAATAGTACCTAGAAAATAGCGATAACAATAAAAAAATACAAAAAAATAGTTGTGGCAATTTCATTTTTAGTGATCACGGAAATTAACCACGGAATGATGCTTCACGAAATACCGATTTAGTTCCAAGTTTGACGACTGCACAGATGGTGGCTCTATCAAAGTTTCAAAAGACTCTGACATTTTGCATTATGAATTGAACTGTTAGTGATAGTGATCGCGTTATCATGTCATTTCGTTTCGATTTCATAAAACATCATTTCGCAATCGATTCCTGGTGTGAACAACGACAGTGAAATTCTTACATTCTTCAATTATTTTGTTATTATTATCTCTATTTTCTAGTTATATTTCTCAATCAGGAGCACTAAACGTCAGACTAGTGACGCTTTTTACTGAACAAATAAATTGATCATACCGTAAATAGCTGTATAAATTTAACAGAAACAGGTACAACGTATACTTTTATACTACAATCGGCGGTATTATTAGGGTTGTGATATTTGGCTTTTGCACAAAAAACTAGTTCGGTTTGATGTTACCTACTTGTTGAGAATGAACGAGAAAGCACGCAAAACCAAACTGATAATGGTGATAATTCTGCTGTTCACAAAATAAACTTATTTAAAATGCATGGTATCTCTTTCAAATGAAACAAAAACAAAAGAGATGGAACATTTGAGTCATGTCAGATTAGTCCGTACATGTCAAATTGTGACAATTTTAATCAACGTTTTCCAAGTGATAGATTAAACGTCTGTAGAAATGACGTACACGGTCTAAATTGATAGCATTAAAAGCGTTTTGTCTCTTTCTGTTACTTTCGTTAAAAGAAGACAGCGATAACTTAAAATTAGTTTAGTGTGTGCGCAACAGAATTACCACCAATGTGTATTAAAAGGTCGTCGAATAATATTATATAAACTACGCCACATACATTGTGGCGTACCACCACATTTTGACATTTATAATAATTAATTATTTATGTTTAAATAATAATATTACGAGCTTCATTATTTACTAAAAAAAAGGTCAGAAGTAGAAAAGACAAAATAAACACCCCGGAAACGAAGATATTTGTGTTAAGTTTATAATATTAAGTGTTCAAATATGATAATATTAAAAGGCAAACAAGAAGACAGATTTCCTGTTAGAAAGAAATGAACACCACCATACCTGAATTAAGAACCTTTTATTTTTAATTTTAGGTAGGGGTGGTTTTATGAGGTTAGCGCAAAAACTGTCCATTTTTTAAATTGTGGCCATAGAGACTTTTAATTATAACGATGAAAAGTACAAACTTTGGTTTTGGATTGGATTTTGAATCCATAAGGTTTGTGCGGGGTCCTTTAGACCTGGGTCAACGAAGGTGACCGTCCACGATCAAAAAGCTTTAATTTTTTTCCGAGGATGATGCCAAGAGTATACGAAACCGATGTGTAGGTAGGTATGTATTAAAAGAGTAATGAACGTGAAGGAAACTGGGTAGGTTTGCAAAGATAGGAACATTTGACGTTTTTAACTCCTTGCCTACTTCTTTAGGGACTTTCTGTAAAGAAATGAATGTTTTATTAAATTTCCTCACGCATTCACTTCATAAACGTCTTACGGGATTCAAATTCGATTTTGCGTTTATAAAACCGTTTGTCAATAGCCTCATATTTTATTTCCCTGTCTATAGAAACTCGACAAAACTGAATATTTTCTACTTATTTTGTGTTGCGTGTTTTGATCGCTTTCGGAATATTGTTTGACAGAATCACTGTTTACAAATAGCAGAACTTATGAATTCGAGGATAATCATTTAATAACTTTGATTGAGCGTAGCTGTACGTATCAATTTATTTCGTAGTAATTTCTGTAGTGTAGGTCAGGGCCAAATTGAGGGGGGAAAACAAGGGCGAAAGCCCAGGGCCTCCACAAACGAGAGGCCACACTAGAAACTTTATAAAAAAAACTTTGAAAATTCCGAATAGTAAACCCTAGTATACATGTTTATCCATTGGTTTTTTATCTTGTTTGATCACGATTATATTATTCCTTGATATTAATAGAAAACTTGAATGAAAAAATCTTTATTTTATTTGGAAAGACATTTGAAGTCTTCACCCTTTCGTTGTCCCGCGGCCGTCAGACTTCTAATACTGCCATGGTGTAGGTATAATTTTATTAGCAAGTCCACCATAAAAATACAAAAGTATGTTTGTCTATCATTCTTGATGCTATGTTATCTTAGCTAATCGTGGATATTCTTTGTATAGAATAAAGACGCACTTGATATATATAGATAAATAGATGACAAATGTTACACCAAGACATTTATCTAAACTTAGTCTCACATTGATATCGTTCCTGAAATCTATCGTGGTATCCACTATTTTTCATAGCTTTTCCTTAATAGACGTTAAATATAATGTCGTTCACGTGCACTTGGTGTGAAATCACTGTTTTTTTCAGAACTAAGTTTGCAACGCGGCAAAGTAATGCTGCAGTCGATGAGAAAGAAAGAGGCTTCAAGGCAAGGCATGATTTCAGATTCAGGAGATTTGAAAGGCAAAAAGTCGATTTAGCTAGGTTTTATTTTAAAAATACCATTAAAAATGCGAAACCTCCATTAAACTTTATAGGAGGAAGCATTTGAATGCGAAAAATACCAAAGTAATGGTGTTTGAAAGAGATGTAGCCAGACGGATGTAAGAGTTTTAGTTGGTTATGTAGTGTTGGAGCAAGTGAGTGACATTGTATATCTTAGTTGTGCTTTTAGCAAGGATGAAATTTACATCGCGGATGTGGAAAGGAGAGGGTATGCAGGGAAAAGTGCTATTTCAAAGCAAGCTATTTCACAGCAAGGTTTTTAGTCAAAAAGCTAGACTCACTTTGCATAGTTCTGTGCTATGCAAGAAAAGGATGAGAAAAATCTGTGGTATTACACTCGCTGACCGTACTATAGTGAGAGTGTGCACCTCCGCAGGAATTTCTACATTATATGACCGGGGAAACACAAGAATCAAAACACTTTCTTCAAAATATAAAATCATATAACTCCTGCTTTCAAATGACTTCTTTCGGTGTTACTTCGACTAACACTAATAGAAATGAATTTTAATATGTATTTTCAATTCAGGGGCAAATTTATCACAAAATAGGATCCCGGGCGAAGCCGGGTATTATAGCTAGTATAAACACATAACACACACCCTGCTGAGCTTAAACTAATTCTAAGTTTATCAATGTGCGGGCCCCACTTTAATTTTTTATTAACTGATAGTCCTAAAAATGTAGTCCATTCAACAAAAGTAATCCAGCTTGTTAGTCCAGTAAAAAGTTAAATGAAACCATGATCTGACCAGTTTTGGCGCAATGAGTAAAAATGTGTTCATTAATACTTAAATAATGATATTATGAAAGAAATTTTGATTAAAATTAAGGGGAAAGGGATGAAAAAAAGGGTTGAAAAATGCCTTTTTTTTTAAATAACTTAATAACGGTAGGAAATAGAAAAAAAAGTTTCAAGTAAAAGTTGTAGAGAAAAAAATTTTACACAAAAAAGTTCCTCTTCATTTTTTTGTTATCTGCTTTAGTTTAGCTGCAAAAAATAAAAATTAAATTTACTTTGTAATTAATTATAAAAACTTACTAGAATTATTACGGACCTGTACCACGCAGCGCGCGCATCACATAAATATGTACTAACACTACTACATATGTTTTCCCCTCTACAAATCATTTGTATCATCATCTCAGCAAATTATGTACTACGTATTTACGAAAGTTTCTTTTCAACTGACTTTAAAGGGAGGAGGTTATCAATTTGACTAAGGTTTATAGTTTCTCACGTGGTTCCATAGTCCATAAAAAGATTTTGAAGTTTTTTTAAGGTAAGTGATGATATCAAGTTTAATATGATCACGATTCGACATGAAGTTTTAAAGTTGTATTAAGGTATAATGTAGAACTTGTACGTAACGTTTATTTATTCATTTATTATTAACTATATTATATTTTATTAATTATTAACTTAATGTTACTCATGAATAAAAACTTATTTTCTACCAAAAATCTAAAAAGATTCTTATTTTAAATAAATAAGCACTTCTACTGTTTTAAGTATCGCTTATAATTTATTATTATATAAATAGTCTACCGGTTTTACTTTTGGATGTTGTACGATTTAGACAAAAGAGTTTGTGCGAATATAGCACTTCACACTTTAATCTGGTGTTACACAAAAAGACAAAATATAATATGCCATATCATTATAGGCGTAAAGTTGAAAATTACATGGGTCATGGGTACAACCAACGTTGGGGCCAGGTTATAAAAGTTTGTCATTTTTTTATGACAATGATGGTGACTATACCTGCCATCAAGCTTACGTTGAATAAGAGCGTCGATGGAACCTTAAATCGTCACTAAGTCAAAAAATGTGAAAATTTGTCTTTCCGTCTCTTACAATTTCACTGCTTAATCTCAAAACCGATTTTGTTAAAATTTGTGAAGCACACGGGAGTATATTTAACGACCAGAGTTCAAACCCAAGCTATAAGTTTTAAAACATTAGAAACAAATTTAAAACGCTTCTTTTAAGGATTGTTTCTGATAAAACGTACGTTACTTATTAGTTAATTTTATTATCTATAAAATTATAAGTACAATTACTAGTGGTAGCCCATTGGTCGAAATTCGACCATAATAAATTTTAATATCTTGTTGATAAGAAAGCCACCTTCATTTCTCAAACCAACTATTTTGTTTCTAAACTGTTTAGTCCGCTATCTGTGATCTGTTATCGTTATCATCAATATATTTGTTTGTGTGTGTCAAATGCACTGCAGTAAGGGTAATGTTTTATTTATTGATTTAATGTACTTTATAAGGATTATTATTAAAAAATATTAGCATTCTGAACTTCTCCTACACACTATAAGTGAGCCAAATTTTCTGCTCCTGCGTCCGCACAATTTTATTAAAAAAGGTTCCAAAGTTTCGGCATCACGTATTAATATATAGATAGAGTTGTGTGTAATGAACAAACTTTAAAGTGATTTAAAAAAATCTAAAAAATAAAACTGTATGAGATTAATTGCTTCTCATTCCTCCTCATTTCTTTAAAAATGTTATGTATAATTGATTGTAACGTTAATATATTTTGAAAGTTTAATTTTTGAAAAAAGTAAAAGCCCCTTCTACCTCGTTTCTTGTGCAGACTCTTCTTAGTATATGGAAGCCGGAAACTGCTGCTACTAAAATGTTACTCATTTTGTTGAAAAAGGAGCTGAATAGCAATAAGGTCCAATGGTATGATTATTAAAAGTTACTTGCATCACTTTGCTCAAAGTAATTGAGCTTACACGCTTAAACCATTAAACAAGAAAAATATAATCTGTATATTTGGGATAAAGTAATTATAATATCCCCAACTTACCCCCGCAGGGGTGGACACAGGTACAACCAGGGCAACCACGTCTAGCCGAAGATAACAAGCAATAGTGTACAAGCCTGTAACCAACCGAGCACATATCCAATTCGGGCAATCTTGTTTTTATTAGAAATTGAAAGCACACATTTTTTTAATGTCCAACTCGGTAATCAAACTCAGGACCTCGTAAAATCAAGTCTAACACAAGGCCTCTAGACCACAGAGACTTAAGTAGTTGAAGTCAGTTATTACAATATACAGCGTTCTAATTATTTTCTTACATAAATAATTATAAACATTTATTTATCTGGAGCTCGTGCCAAATTTCAAATTTCTCTTATACTCATATTATGAAGATAAACATTTATCTACCCATCTGTCTTTAATAGACATTGTGACTATTATGGTTTGCAGAAGTTATATAAGATTCAAGCAAGAGCTCTACGTCTTGAGTTGTATTATCCAACCAACATCTGGTTATCTAACAATATGATCAGTATTTGAAATTATAGCTTTTAATTAATTAGAAAGGAGCTTATTATAGTGTACCTACTGGCTGTTACCGCTATATGCAAAGAATACATTTATTATTTTGCAAATTTTTTATTATCTGTTGATTAACAGAAAATAATACAAGACTTTTTTAAAAACAAAAAAAATATATCAACTTCAAGTTATCGATTCTAAGGAATAGTTACTAGTGAAGTTTATTTTTTTTATTTTTGTTGCCATAATTTTCTTATCAACAAAAGTTCTATAAATTATAAAATATCTGTTCAAGTAACTTTTATGGCCTTAACAGCGGTGTCGGTCTTTCTCAGTCTCATGCACGTAGATAATGCTCTCGCGCTCCCACTCACAGAGGTATTAAAATTTAGTTTAGAGGAAGATTGGCCCCTTGGATCGGTCTCTCTTCTTGTCAAAAGTTTTGAAATAGTTGTCGGATGCACTTATATAAAAATGGAGCGTCAGAATTTATGTGAAGTTAACTAACTATTTTTAGACCCTTAAAACGTCTGCCAAATAATATGGCCGACGGAAAGTGTCTGGGAGTAATGACGATTTATTTTTAACTATACGCTCGAAAACATATATGAAAATCAGCCATGAGAATTTACGTGAAGTAAGTATAATTATAAGTAATGTTTTTATGTGCCTTGATTACCTGATACCTGGAAATTGGCCGTTTGACCAAGCTAGCAGGTAGGCATACGATCATAGTACATACTGACACTACTCAATCGTCCATTTGATCCGTCAGAAAATACGTGACGTCATGCAGCCCTGGGATCTTGCTCTAAAAAGAGAAAACTTTAGCGTGGATTGGTGTCACCTCCTAACCTATTCCTGCCGCCATAACGTCATAACGTGTTCCGGTTTGGAGGGTAAGTTAGCCGGTAAACTTACTTTTGCTCGAAGCCTAACATCCCGGCCTCAGGTTGGCAATACACCCCTACCACCTTTGGTGTCTTTGGGCGGCGTGAATTTCTTACCATCTGGAAATCCGTCTGTTTGTTTTTCTTCTAATAACTTAAAAAAAACAAACTGGACGAGGGTCAAATGAAATCCAAAAGGCATATAGTTATATCACAAATGTAAATATAAAGAGTGTATCACGTTCTCCGGGGTCTCATAGCTATGGCACGTTAAGATTATTAGTATTTGATTATAAAATTTAGGTTACACTGTCTGAGCCGCAAATTGAACCCTCTAATGAGATAACAAAACTTTTATATTTTTAACACCCCCCAAGTGTGTGTGGGTTGTTAGGTGCGTGCATGCGTGCGTGCGTGCGTGCGTGCGTGCGAGTGTGTGTGTGTGCGTGTGCGTGTGTGTGTGTGTGTGGATGTACGGTTTTGATGCGGTTTTTTTTTGTTTGAAAGCTGACGTCATCGAAGTGGTTCTAAGCTATTATAGCTATAACAGTTTATGAAGATTAGTCAAGGTGTTCAAGGTCATAAGCTCATGTGCAGCTTCACCTGGAATACAGCTGCTGGTAAACCCGTCGAGCTTAGGACTAATTCTATTCGCTTAAACTAGATCCGTTTATATATTCTGAAGACGAGGAAGACCTCAAGACCTTAAAAATCACAAAGACCTGATGATTGAAATGGATGCTGGTTAAAGGATCACAGTTTAAAAGTTGCTGTATTCTGTTTCGCAATCTTTGCAGTTCATGTAAAACATAAACTTGAAAACGGTCGTGATCCAGATAGTTCTTATCTATCATTTATAGATAACTGTTCAGGAGGTGAAGGTCACTAATGAATGCGGGCACGATGATGGAGCTACAAGATAAGAGACGTATCCTTCTAATGACTACTGGTAAAACCATCGAATTTAGACTCATCAGACTCATCTTCTGTCTTGCTTCCTTCACATTCATTACCCTTTTCATACAAACACGCCGGTTTCGGAGACTCTTGACACCACCCTCGGATAATATCCGATTGATCTGATCGTGAAATGTCAGCCTTGGTCTCCCCGGGTACCTACATCCATCCACTTTCGCTTTGTATATCGATTGTATACGTATCCTTCTAATGACTACTGGTAAAACCATCGAATTTAGACTCATCAGACTCATCTTCTGTCTTGCTTCCTTCACATTCATTACCCTTTTCATACAAACACGCCGGTTTCGGAGACTCTTGACACCACCCTCGGATAATATCCGATTGATCTGATCGTGAAATGTCAGCCTTGGTCTCCCCGGGTACCTACATCCATCCACTTTCGCATTGTATATAAAAAAAAGTATCTTCACGACCATATCCCCGAAGAGGTAGGCAGTGACACAACCAGGGCACCCATGACTAGCCGAAGATACTAAGTCCCGCAATGTGATAGGTGGCAAGCTTATTGCCAACCGGGCACATATCCTATCCCGAGCAACTTTTTTTTATTAGAAAATTGGAAAAAACCCAATTTTCTTTTTGTTGCCCGACCCGGGCTTCGAACCCGGGACCTCATGCAGTCAAGTCCAACAACTGAACCGCTAGACCACAGAGGCGATAACAATCTGATAATCTGATAACAATAAATAAATAATAATATCTCTGGACTAGTTACACAAATTGAATCTAACCCCAAAGTAAGGAAATTATATGCTTGTGTTATGGGTGTTAGTCAACGATACTAACACATAGAGATACATAAATAGATACCAGAATAAATTTAATAAACACCCAGACCTGGAAATGCAGACATCTAAATGTTCATCACACAAATGCTTGTCCCCGTTGGGAATCGAACCCAAGCCTCGCGGTTCGTTGATGCAGTTAGGCAAGTACGCTAGCCACTCGACCAACGAGTATACATTTATAAATTTCAAAAGTTTCATCACTTTGTTTTGATCAATTTTTAAAAAATCGCCAATTATTTTAACTTAATAATTTTATTATGTACTAAAATAGTTCATTAATTCATGTACTAAGTTTTTTTCACCTCTGTGGAACAGCGGTTTTGCGTCGGACTTGACTTCTTGATGTCCCGGGTTCGACCCCGGGTCGGACAACAAAAAGAATTAGAAAATGTACATTTTCAATTTATACATATCATATAATATCTGTAGAAGGATCAATTCTATACACTGAAAATATTGAAAAAATGAATAACAGGGGTTGTTACTGGATCGATACCAAACCCAAAAATGTGTTTAAAAATTTAACGTTTTACGCTGATTTTTTATTTATTTTTTTATAGATTTTTTATTGACAGATAGGTATGAGTAGAGTGATTATTATTTTGATAATATCTTAAAAAGCACCCCAAGATTTTTTAATAAAATATTTTTTTATTCACAGTATTATTAATTTATATTTATTGAAATTTTTAACACTACTCTTAATTTAAATTTATTAAAATTTATTTTCTATGTTTTTAGTTAGATTTTCTATAAAAAGCGTGTTTTGAGTTTTTTTAAACTATTATTTATTTTTTACTTTTTAGTTCGGTTTATTTATAAAAGCGTGATTTTTGTGTTTTTTTTAAACTATACTTTGTTTTGTACAATTAAAACTCTCCTAAGTATTCGAAAAATGAAATTTTCAAAAAATGTCGATTGCCACCAATCCGGTCAAAATCGGTTGATTCGTTCGAGAGTTATCGAAAACGAAAAATTTAGAAAAAAGTTTTTTTTCACATGATTTCAACATTTCTTTTTGGATTGGTTTTGATAAAATAAAACAATTATTTTATGAATCATTACTAGAGTCCAAAAAATCACGTCGATCACCACCAAGAACGTGAAAATAGGTGGATTTATTCATGAGTTATCGTTGTCGAAAAAATTCGGAAAAAGTGAATTTTTCAAATTTCGCTAAGATTTTCTGTGCGTTCAGTTTCTGTTCAAAAGTTTATCATAGATTCTGAAAAATTGCGTAGAATACTGCCAAACGCGTGAAAATTCAAAATTTACTATTTATTAAACTTCTATCAGCCTTGCATACAAAAGCTATTTCATATTTATAACACACACTTTGTATTTTGAGCTCGAAGATTTCAGAAACGTCGTAAGAGCAATTTCAAGCGTTAAGGTATGGAATTGGCGGGAAGGTGCAGGGATGGCCTTTAGGGTCAACCGTTTTCCAGATTTTTTTTTAATTGATTGATTGTCGAAGTTGATGTTTTAAGAAATGCAAAAATTATTCCGAAATTTTTCAATTTTTCAAAAATAAATAATAATTATTTTTTTTTATTTCCAGAAAATAGAAATTCGATTATTATTTGAAATGTCCAAGGAAAAAATTGATTAAGTCATTTTGATTATTAATTTTTACTTAAAAAAAGTGCCAAAATTATAATTCGTATATAATGAATGAATTGAATTTCTTGAATTATCAGTTAAACAAAAAATTTAAATTAATAGAATTAATTAATGATATTGGGGAATCGCGATAAGACTAAAAAAAAATTAATCACTTACAAAATTTTGCCGCCCTAAAACATTTGCCGCCCTGGGCACTAACTCGCCCCGACTGGCCCTAGTGTAAATCCACGGCTGTCAACAACAGTACCATTTCTGAGATATGATAAATAGAAGCGAACATTCAAATAAATATTATAACAACAATCTTTGAGAAGAAGTCTAGTTACTTTTTATTCAATCTACGTGCCATCTCATTCAGCGCATGTACTACGTACAATGAACTTTGTTGAAATAATTACAGAAACATTTCCACATATTTGATAATTTCCATATCATTGATAACAAACATTGCTCAAGAATATAAATCAGATTAACTAATAAATAAAAAATAAAAAGTTTGTTACGTGATAACTGGGCCAGTAAATAGAGTATTTTTGGCAGATCATGGATTCGAGGTGGCCCCATATAAATGCTATCATGATCTAGTGATTTCGAGTTATTTAAAAATTAATGCAAAATTGTTTTCCTGTTTTTCACATATCACTGTCACTCGGCGGCTAACTGATTCTATTTATTGTTGAGAAAGTAAGCATATCTGTGATATTAGTGAAATCAATTGGTGATAATTCAAAATCGAACCCCTTGTCCTCCCTTGATGGTCCGGGTCCGCTCAGTAGAATGGACTGCCTTCAAGCCACGCAGCTCGTAGGAGGCTCGTAGGAGGAGGTATAATTATTAGTAAACTGTATTTAGAGAGCTGTCATGCAAACGAAATATTAAAGCTACTTCATTGTATAACAAAAACCTTAAAATTTAAATGTTTTGATGTCTACAATAGAATTACGTAATACTATAGCAAATTCGTGTCAATCTATTCTACAACAAGATAAAATGTACAGTGAGAATATAAAATGAGTTTTTTGTACTCGTCACTATATTTATCCAAGGTGAAATCGTTTAAGTCAATGGCATTTACTCCGATTTACATTCAATTAACTTAAATAACTGAATTTACTTAATTTTACTTAGGTACTTAATTTTAATTTTAATTTAAATAGTTGAATTAACTTAATTAATTTGACCGCCTCGTTGGTCGAGTGGCTAGCGTACTCGCCTAACTACATCGACCTACTGCGAGGCTCGGGTTCGATTTCCGACGGGGGCAGGCATTTGTGTGATAAACATTTAGATGTTTGCATTTCCGGGTCTGGGTGTTTATTAAATTTATTCTGGTATCTATTTAAGTATTTATAAATTTAAATATAAGAGTTTTTTAAATTCAAAAATTGTTTTTTTTTCATAACGACCATTTGAGCTGCCGGACAAGAAGTGAGTGTAGTCAGTAAAAGAACTAGTTTCAAGAAGCAAACAAACTTCAAATTTGTTTTTGTTTGTTGTTATTTTGCTTTTGTTTGCGAAAAACAAAAAGCAATGAAGTTGATTAAGTGGTGCTATCAATAGTCTCCGAAATAGGTAGGTAGGTGGTAGTGTACGGTAGATAGGACTAAAAATTAATCTACCTTTAAATTTAATTATAATAAATTATGCAACTTATGTTTATAAATAAATAAAATGTTTATTAAAAATGGAAATAAGTGCTGCGATTTAAATGTGCGTTTTTATAGAAATGTGTAACTTCATAAATTAACTAAATATTTGCACACCACAATGTGGTAGAACATGTTGTATTCTTAAATATCTTATTAACAACTTTTTAACACACATATTCCGCAAATAAATAATTTTCATTTCATTTCATTTCATTTCATTTCATTTCATAGGCGTAATTGCATAATAGAGTAATGTATGGGACATTGCATTTCAAGGGCATGTTGTATTACCCTTCTTAATATACCTACATCATTTACATTTGGGCCATTTTTTATCTGTATGCATCTGACACAAAAAAAAAGAAATTTACTAAAAAAAGTTTAATAAAAAACTGTCACAATCCAAACAAGTTTAGCCTATTTTCAAATACAATTTGGGATATTTAATATTTGATATTATAATAATAAGAATTATAATAATTAAAAAACTAAGTAGCAACTAACGTCATTTCATAACACTAGAGTAGCATTTTGCCATATAAATAAAATGAACAATAAATTATTATTTATTTCTAGATTTTTTTTAAACAAATTGATCTAATTCCAAAGTAAGTAACACTTTAAAAAAATAAAAAAAATATATAATTAGTAAAATAGACACGATTTTAAATAATATAATAAACACATAGACCCGAAAACACAGACATCTAGGTTCTTCTCATTTTCTGCCTAGTCAAACCCGTGCCTCGCGGTAGTCGGTGGAATGAGGCGTGTAAGACAACCCCTTGACCTACGCGACGAGGTGGTTACATAATAATTTCAAATTTTCATTGGTCATCGCATTACCTTAAAGGGATGAACCAATTTTACTTATTCTATTTTGTTGTGTAAATTGTTGTTAGGAGAAAGTTCTTATGAAGAAGTATTCCAAGTTAAGACAAAAAAGCTTTTATCGGTTCAGCTAGTTACCAATTAAAGTAAATCAAATAATATTTTAAACCAAGCTACACATAATTTTATAAATACAGCTACTTGAATACTGTCGATGTATTCTACACGCCCTAGTCTTACATAGTGAGGTTACTTTAAAATGAAACTACGATTCAATTAAATAAATTAAATGTTATTTATTTAATAATTGTAATTTTTTTCGCTGTAAATAACTGACACTTATAGTTTCAATGTTGACAATTAATATTCAGAAATTTATTGAGGTTTTAGTAAATATAAAGTGCGTTTCATGTTATTAACTCTCATATGCTCAGCTTGACTTTTTGCACCTAAGCGTACTTTAACAGGCCCTTGAGGGAAAAATCTACTAGTAAAAGTAACTTCACCTTCGCCACAAAATAATTCAATAGAACTGGCATCTATAAAGATATTCCAACGCAGTTTGTCTTTTGGTCTCCAATCAGTTCTACGAACTCCATCTACACCACCACGGTCTAAAGTTACAGTTCCATGTTTAGAGTCATAACTTATAACCACTGTTGCTGACGAGTTTTGAGATTCTATAAATAAATTGAGATTGTTTTCTGCAGTTGCCTTAATATAAATTTCTCCAGCGTTATCAGTAAGAGGCACAGACATACCGCTTCGAATTTTCCCTGAATATATTACACGTCCCCGAGCTGCTGCAATGTTTTTAACTGGTTTCTGAATAAGTGTTAAGTCTTTTGATAGCGTCAAAGTTCTAGGAATAGTCATATGTCCATTGAAACCATCTGCTTGTTCAGGATAAGCAGTTTCCCACATGTCAGCCCAAGCTATGACAATTCTTTTTCCTTGCTGGTCTAAAATTGTTTGTGTTGCATAAATATCATGTCCATGATCTAGTTCTTTAAATTCAGTCACAGGTTTGAATTCGTATGTTTCATAATCAAATGTGCCAACTATATATCCCGTTTGGAAAAGATTTTTATACTTATCACCCTCTGGTTTAACTCCTTGAGGAGAAAATAAAAGAACAAACTTGTCATCTAACGGGAAAAAGTCGGGACACTCCCACATGTAACCAAGCCGACCATCAGATTTATCTAAAATCGATACATGTTGCCAATTTAATCTATCTTTAGACGAGAAAAGAAGCACCCTTCCAAGTGTTGCATTATTGTATGTATTTCCAAGCACCATATAATAAGTATCACCATGTTTCCAAACTTTCGGGTCTCTTAAATCAGGTTGAAGTTCTGTGCCATTAATAATTGGGTTTTCGGCATATTTTTCAACTTTAATACCATCGCTACTAGTTGCTAAAGCTTGAAACTGCTCATGATCTGGATATTGTCCAGGAAGATTAACATTTCCAGTATAAAAAAGATACATTACATCATCTTCAACTAAGGCGCTGCCAGAAAAAACTCCATTTTTATCGTACCATTGGTCAGGATACATCGCAGTGCCGACATCAGTCCAATGAAACAGATCCTTACTTTTAGCATGGCGCCAATGGACTGTTCCGGGATTGAAACTGCTATCAGGGTTGAACTGATAAAATAAATGATATTCGTTATTGTAGAAACAAAATCCATTCGGATCGTTCATCCAGCCATACGGTGGAGCCAAGTGATAACGTGGGTAGTAGCGATCGTTGACTGCAGCATTTGCGCTGAAACAACAAAAAAATAAATAAAATGCAATGAAACCTTGCTTTGATGCCTTCATGTCTAATAACACTGTGGTGACATTGAATATTGTGAGTGATTTCAATCGTCTGATCATTATATAGTATTGAGCGTCGTGTTGCATTGTTATGATGTTCTTTGTACAGTCATTTACACATTTTAGTTGCACAAAACCTTCTGTGAAAAGAGATCACGAAGATATTGTCCTCTTCTGTATGCATTTATATTGTTGGCGAATAAAGTATTGTTTATAGTATATCATAGGGATTACAATGTTATTTTTAATAACATTCACAATGTTAATGTTTTTGCTTTTAGCGTCACGGAACGTATTGTTATAAGGATAACAACAGCTATTTGTTATATGTTACTAAAGTATTTATTTGTTTTAAGAAGTTATTTTCTATATAAATTCGAATTGTAGATATTAAAATATTATATTACACAAATTAATATCAAAAAATCTTCACGTGATAGGAAAAACTTAATTGCAGGGCCATCAGTTTTTACCATCCGATGGATAAAGATGGGTGTTATAATTTTGACGTATCTACATGTATGTACTGTAGTAGTCTTTAAACAGATGGACCGTTTTCGTGTATCATGATCACCGTATCATTTAGTAATGCCTTATATAAAAATTGAACCTCCACCTTTGACAGTAGCTCAAATATCAGAGCAATGTCAGTAAAACGTAAAAGTTTGGCCATAACTTTTTCTATGTGGCCAAAAAAATAAACTTTGCAAAAACCATTTGCAAAGATTTTCACAAGATTTGTAACACACTGCAAAACTTTAATCATTAAGTAAACAAAATATTGTACGTAAATTTGACTAATTTTGAATCATATAAGAAAATATAGTATTAGCTAACAAAAAGTAATATCTTTTTATGTTAAATTTGTGCTTGATTTTGACAGCTCAAAAGGAATCACCACATACTGTGAAGTGACAACAAACCTTTGCACTGTACAGCAAATTATTTTTTAACGGCCACTGTGGCATTTACTTATGAAGCTTTATACTACTGCTGGAAGTTATACTCCTAATAAAGAACTGATGGTAATTTCCAAATATTGCTGACTCTATCTAACGTACCGGCCCCTTTCATTTTGATTTCATTAGTTGACTTCGCAAGATTTTCTGAAAAATAAATTAAATTAGAGAGGGGAATAACAAGGATAGTGGTAACAATAGTAATTGGGACGATAATTGATGAAAGTTAGTAAGCGTCAAAAAGAAGGCAACAAAGTATTACCGGCCGATTAACCCCGACTTGGCTCAAAAGTCTCACACTTCCAAATCCTAATAGTAATTTTACAGTGCTGTAGGGACTAAAAGAGAAAACGTGACTACAAAATTTCCAGTGACTACCACAAGGAACATAAATAAAAGAATGTGCCTCATACGACAATAAGTTTGGTAAAAAGGTAAGCTATTAATGGTAGGGAAGTACCACGCCCTTATCCTCGAAGAATCAGATAGAGGGGAAACCAAGGCACCCGCGACTAGCCGAAAACACTAAGTCCCAGCAATCCTATAGCCAACTAGACAAATATCCAATCCAGGTCAACATTATTATTATTAGAAAATCAAAATTTTACATATTTTTGTTGGCCGACCCGGGGATCAAAACCTCAAAAAGTCAAGTCTGACGCCGGACTGCTAGATCAAAGAAGTGGGACTAGAGTGAGCTACTAATGGGAAATTGGAAAGACATTAGTATGAGTAACATTTGCCACAAAATTGAAGTCAAGCGATGGCATCCAGTAAAGGAAAAGAA
>NJDD01003632.1:35450-66821 GCA_002245505.1 Calephelis nemesis | reverse complement strand
GTTTCGGCGCCCGTTATATCGTTCCGTCTTCTGTTATCTATACATATAAAACAAAGACGAGTTTGTTACAACACTTATAACTCGAGATCTGCTGGACCAATTTTCATGTTTTTGATTCATTGGATTTGTCTTCGCCCCGAATAACAGAATACACCTTAAAAGCAATAAAAACAAAAAAAAAATTATGGAAGACGAATCGTCGTGGTAGTTAAACCGATTGAGCTGAAAATCAATGGAAAGATAACTTAGAACCCGGAGAAGGACATGGGGTACATTTTATCCCTTACAACAGCGAGGTAACTAGAAAAAACGACATTTTAATTTTTCCCCATACAAACTGCACGGGCGGAACGAAGTTCGCCGGAACAACTGGTGTTACAATAAAAATTATGCCATTAAAAAGTTTTATATCTTACGTGTCTATAAGCTCATATCTTATCGCCTCTGTGGTCTAGCGGTCCGGGTGTTGGACTTGACTGCACGAGGTCTCGGGTTCGAATCCCGGGTCGGCCAACAAAAAGAAAATTAGATTTTCCAATTTTCTATTACAAAAATGTTGGTCGGGATTGGAAATGTGCCCGGTTGGCGATAGGCTTGCCACCTATCACATTATGGGACTTAGTATCTTCTTCACACGGCTAGTCGTGGGTGCCCTGGTTGTGACTCAGCCTACCTCTTCGGGGATATGGGCGTGAAGATACTTACTTTCATATCTTACGTGTGCACATTAACACATACGCATTTTGTTAAGCTACAAACCACGACTAAAACCAGCATAACATAGTATAACGTGCATGTTTAGAAGTTTGATAAACCTTCAGCGACATGAGTGTAAAGCCTTATTAGGTTTCTTATATTAAGAGGTGACATGTGGTACAGTGACACCAACTTATGGCATTTTCAAAGTAGTGCTCGAAATTAATGCTGGATATTCTGGATAATTAACTAATATAGTTAAAAAAAATTGTGTGTGTACTTATGTAGACGCGTTAGAAGTTATACTTCTTCGGCGTAATAAGATAAAAATCTTTTTAAAATTTTTATCTTTTGCCTTATTTTACATTTGTAGACAAAATGACACTAACCATAGAAATAAAGAAATATTGTGAATAGGTACAGTTGTCAGTTCTCACGCAAACATACGTAGATGTCCTTACTTTTACTTCGTTGGTGCCTTTTTTTGAAAAACTAAAATGTTATCTATAGCTAACTTCATCATGTCGGTTTTTCGTGGCGGTGTGCGCGCGTCGTAAAAATTTACCCTCATCATTTTTTCCTAACGCGCCAAAAGAAGTATAGCTTCAAAAAAATCATACTCAAAATAAACAAATTATAGCACGTTCAATACACCTGAGAGCGCTGTCTTTTCAGCGACAGTCACTATGTTTTTAATTTATTTAGTTTCATTTATGACTTTTTTATTATATTTTATTTTCTAGGAAGCTACTCCGAGTCCCTAGCTGAAATATCGTTGACTAATTTGAAAAATCCTTGTAAATTCAGTGTGACTCAAAAGTAAAATGTCAACTCCTAAAGTGTGAGCATCGAAAATGAAATAGCCAAAAATACACTTTACGAATTTCAGAAAAAAATAATTATCACGTGTAACAAGCTGTTTTGTAAAAAATTGTAAGGATAAAGGTAATTTGTAAGGCCTCAAAATTTTTTTGAAAGACAATTGCAACACTCCAATAGTTGATTTTGTATAGTTCGACGTTGAAAATATGTTATAGATATGCGTAGAGCTAGCTAAACTAAATCCAAGTTCGGACACAAGCAATACTTTCAAAAATAAACCTCCTAAGACTACATAAAGTTTGTATGAAATATGAAAGTTTGTATGAAAATCGTAACCGTTTTACGTTGACGAAATCGCAGACAAACGGTTAGTATATTCATATATTTTAAGTTATCGGAATGTGGTGACTCTGCTAGTGAAATATTTTAATATTGCGTTAGTGATTATCGGCGTTAGTGGCTGACAGGGGATTTTCTTGCTGGTTGGATGGTTTTAGGAGGCAAGACTGTAAAAATAACTAACTAATCTGTTATCTGCAATCTTAAGACAACCCACCATTACCATTTTTGGTTATTATTATTTCACAGACAATGTATATTTATCCATCAGGAAATCCCTCTTCTGATTTTCCATCGTATTTTATAAAAGTTTAACTTAGTGGAAGCGTATCTTGGTCCTAATCTAATCAATTGTCTATTTCGTTCTTAAATTGTCTAGTAGTAGAGTAGTAGAGATCGCTTCGAAGCGATAAAACTGGTTTTGTATAGCCTAAAGTTTAATATTATTATACGATCAAACAGTATTAGTAGAAGTAAAGTTGGATCTTGTTTTCATCCAACAGATGAAAATCACATCCATCGAGTCCAACATTTTATTCCGTTGTTGCGGAATAAAGTGTACTCATTCATTTAATTAGAGAGTTCGCATAGTGTTTTTTTGAAGTGAAAACTTCTTTAGGCGCGTTGATCGTTTTGGTAGAGGGAAAAATCCTCTGTTCGCGTCACCGACATGCTAATGATAATAGTATATCTATAGCTATGGAGAGCCAGACTAGCGCACGCGCAGTAGCCTGTGTACACGTATACACTAATACATCGACTATTTCTGACTGACAAGATAATTGTAGGTACCTATATTAATTATTTTTTCAACAACTTTGTATTTATATTTTGTTCATGATTTGTTTAACCCATCATATGTAACTAATAAATAAAACAAAAAAAATTTCATATAATTTTTGCATATAGTTTTAATTACTCTCAACTTAATAGTTCCGTTTTCACTTCTATCGGCAGTCCCACGACTGCTACTTTTTTTTAATGATATTGGAAGGCAAACACGCAGACGGATTTCCTGATGGTAAGAAATTTTCCTAGAGACACCAAAGGTGGTAATGGTGCGTTGCCAACCTGAGGCCGGAATGTTAGGCCTTGAGCAAAAGTAAGTTTACGGGCTACCTTACCCTTCGAACCGGAACACGTCATGACGTTATGGCGGCAGGAATAGGTAAGGCGGTGGTACCAATCCGGGTGAGTCGCTGCGAAACTCTACCACCTAGTCAGATGTCACGGTGCTAGTGACAGTAAGCCTTCGCTCGCCTTTTACGAGCCGCCTGGCAGGAAGGCAGATGGTCTATTCTTCAAAGGAGCCCGGACCAACACGGCAATTAGAATTCGGCATAAATATTCGAAGCCGAAAATATTTATGTTACATGCTATAAGTATATTTACTGAACGGTAAGAGTATTAACTCTTCCGCATATCGCTTCGCGTGCAGCTAAACAGCTTAAGATTTAAACATTCGAACTCTTTCTTCGTCACAAGTCTGCAAAATACACTCCATTCTTGAAATACGGTAACGAATTCTTATCTGCATAAAATGATAAAATATTTTGCATTTCTTTCGTTCTTTTTTGATAGGTTTTGTTTGTTGTAACACTATTGTATTATCATTGGTTTCTTTAAGTTTTCTCAATAAAGCTATTTGAAAGAGTCTTATCAAAGTTTAACTTTATTAATATAATTTAAGATATTTGATATTTTTTAATCGGCACTCGGTGAAGCTTCCACTACTAAATTAAATACTACTAAGTAGTAAAGTAAAGTAAGTAAAGTAGTAAAACTAGTAGGCTATTTGTATAACAATAAATTATAAGTGATACGTTAAACAGTACAAGTGTATCTTCATTTGAAATATTTTTTTACTTTTATGATATTGGAAGGCAAACAAGCAGGCGGAATTCCTGATGGTAAGAAATTCACGACGCCTAGAGACACCAAAAGGTGGTAATGGTGTGTTGGCAATCTGAGGCTAGGATGTTGGCCTCGAGCAAAAGTAAGTTTGCGGCTACCTAATCCTCCGAACCGGAACACGTCAACGACAAGCACTGACGTTATGGCGGCAGAAATAGACAAAGCAGTGGTACCAATCTGGGCGAGTCGCAGCAAAATTCGATCACCAAGTAAATATATACATCAATAATATGAATATAAACATTAAATATGCAATAATTATGATTATTGCCGGACTGGACACGTGTCCGGTGGGGGATAGATTTGCTACCTATTACATGAGTGTCATCGGCTAGCCGTGGAAGCCCAGGTATTACCTCTGATAATCCTTTCTAGAATACGGGCGTGGGCGTGGCTACAATAATTATCTTTAGTTTCAAGGATAACAAACCAATAAACGCAGATAGTGAATTCCATTACAGTAAGTAACGAATAGTAATGTTTAAATAAACTAGTTGAATAAATAATTCAGTGGCAATTTAACCGATTGCTTCTCCACATTCCTTGTTAATAAGTAAGACCTTGTACGGAAAATGAAGCCTGAAATCGTGTAGTAATGCCCTAATTTCCATTTTGTATAGATACATTGTACATTTTTTATTGTTAAGAAACCTCAATAAGTTTTGGCGCCATCGAGAGAAAATATGGTCGATGTTTTCTCAAATTATTGGATTTCGTGTTTATGTTGAGTGAAATTAGTCAATATTGGTAGCATTTTGTACAATTATGTTCAGTGAAAGTGCACAAATGAAATAATCATGAAGAAATTATCGTGTCGTGTATTTCCTTGTTGCAGCCAAATCTCACTACTCAGCTTGAGTAATGAGGCCACCGCTTTACTAAAGACCCTGACATGACTTATTGAAGATTTATGACTTATGACAAGTTATAATTTAATCCTAATTTCGGTAAATTTGATGCAAATTTCTACTTGACTAATGGCAAAATACTAACGTAATTGCCAAAACCTAAAGAAAGAAACCTCAATACCATTACAAACACAAGTTTTGTCTATAATACGTTTTGCAATGATATACACTTTTTTGTTATCTAATACACATGTTTTTGAACAACTTCACGCCAACTCCCTTGCAAATAGACAGAGAGTATCGGTTACCGAGTATCACGATTTCTATAGACTTACTTTGTTTCTTTAACATTCATTACTCTTTGCATACAAATACGCCAGTTTCGGAAACTCTCGTGGTTTTGTTGCCGGAGACTTGAGATTTTGTTGCTTTACAGGGTTACTTTGAATGGAAATTTGACCAATTTGAATATAAGGGGGGTAAAGGCTTAAACGCATTTTAAATATTATTGACAAATTGCTATATTTACTTTAATAAACATTCGCATAAAACAGTCCGCAAAATTGCGTCACTTGTCACGCTATGTCGTACCTAGTACGAGTTATGACGTCACCAGACTGCGAATGTGACTGCGGTCGGTGGGAACCAGTTTTATTCTTTATTTACGTTTTAACCATGCACCTTGTATTTTGCGTTGGATAAAAAAAAAGTTTATTTTTTCAATCTTTAGTATTTTCATATATCGAAAGTATTATCGATTTCGAACCGATTCTCAAAAGTTGGTTGGTGCTTCAGTGCGACTTCGATTTCAATAGGTAAGTCATCTAGGTACAAAAAAATAAACCATTTTTCTGAAATTCTTTGAGAATTCATCATGTGACCCAGACTTAGTGAAAATGACCACCATTCCTCGTCCCTCAGACGTACGCATTAATAGATATTTAGGTGTGTCGTCCTGTGACTGGGCAGCTAGGCTACCCTACCTAAGGGCAACGCACGAACCAACACGGAGAAAATATATTGTTGTAACTTTTCTATGTATGATTTTGATGAATGAACCAACAATTGGAAATAGACTTTTATTAGATCTTATTTGTTTTTTAATGGAATTTGGAAAAAAAAATTAAAACCTTAAATACTCTTTAAACTTCTGGAATTCATTAAATCAATTTACTAGTAAGAACAATATCTCGATAAATATTTTTACGATTGTTGTAACCAATTGTGATTATGTATCTTAGTTGCCAACTCAAACTGCAAAAGTGTACATCAAATGAGGTCTTTTGTGTTTGCTATCTCTACTGTATTTCTGTTGGTTACTGGAGATAGCAATTATAAAACACGTCATTTGACAGCTATTTAATGTACAATTTACCATTTTTAGTAGGCAACTGAGATATATAATCAGCCCCCGGTTTAGATATAGAGCTTAAACGTAGCCTGTATTAGTCTCCACTCTCCTTTATATAAACGGAAGGACATCGTTTTTACTTCAACGTAAAAGGAGGATAAACAAACTAACACACCTAATAATGTCTATAGCAGTAATTTCTATCTATACATACATTCATACTAACAGAAACAAATTTGAGTCTGTGCGTAGTATTAAAATTTACTATATGTTTATGTAAACGGTAAATTTACTAAAATGACATTTTTTTGACATTTTTGTCTATCTGTCTGTTTGTTCCGGCTAATCTATAAAAGAGCTGGACCGATGTTGAAGGGACTTTCATATGCAGGTAGCTGACGTAATAAGAAGTGACTTAGACTTCTTCGACAATATTCTAAATTTAAAATTATTATATTACTTTTTTGTTAAATTCCACGCGGACCAAGCCGCGGGCACAGCACATTAACACAATTACGATTACCAATTTAATTTAAGCCAACATGCATTTGTGTGAATTATAGTTCGTCCATTATCCTAACATTCGCGGATATTCCGAAAAACAACCACAAACGTAACGTGAATAATTGGAACAAGGTCAAACGACTAGAGCGAAGCGTATGCAGTGACCGCGTATACAAAATCGATATAGAACAAAAGGATAAAAAACTTAAAAATCACCTCAAAATGAATCAGCTTGTAAAACTGTAGTTGTTTTCGTCGCTGTCAAAATCCACTTAACAGTTGAGTAGGTTAAGCACATAAATTCAAATTGCAGTAAAACGGACATGCAATACGCGTCTATGCATCTTTTAAACTGAAGACAAAACAAAGTGATTGGTTGTGCTTCGATGATTTATCGAGTTTACTGAGTATTTACACGACACTTACAAAGCCATTATATTGTGCGTGTTACTTCCAATGCCTAATTTGATTTTAAAAGTAGTGTTTATTTTTGTTCACTAATAATACTCTACCTTTGGTAGATGATTAGCCTTAAGTTGTTTCGAGCAACAGCGAGATTTGAGTAATGAACAAGTCTAAATATTTCTTACATTAACATCAGTGGACATATATATACTTACCTAGCTATACTTAACTAGCTGAACTTAATGTATTTACCTAGCGCTACGAAATATATATCTACCTATCAATCACTGTATGAACAAAAGTTTCGAAGAGTTGCGACCACAAACACAATAAGACGAGATTTTCATTTATAAGGCTTGGAAACTTAGAAACAAGCTAGCCTTTGTTTAGTAATCCAATAAATTGACTAATTTAGACGTCCATTACGAGGTAGATTTCCACAGTCTCGTATGAACGTTGGTTAACCGAGATATTCGTTTTTCTATAGATATTCATATATTCCACATGGACGGTCATCTCTTGATACGCAAGTATCCGTCAGTCATAACAGCGATATTGGTAAAATAAACACTAAAACCTACCGTTTAATGGTTAATGGTTAAGGGTTGTTTCAGCCACAGTTAAAAAATATTAAGTTTTTAGTCAGGAAATTCTTGCAAACAGCTGTTAATTATAATAGTTTTCTTATTAATCATACTAGATCGACTGACAATTACTCAAAAATATACTTTTTTCTTTATACAAATGCAATGAAAAATAACACTAGTTAGACAAAACTATGTAAGAATTATGTTACTGCTGTCAGAATCATATCAATACTAATACTTTATAGCAAAATCTGTTTGTTTATATGTATATAATAAATTCAAAGTACCAGATTATCATATTAATTCTCTTTTATCGTTGTTGGGCTACGTTATCTGGAAGTAACCCGCTATGATTAAGCAAATAGTTGAACACCGTGTTGGTAATGTGACCAAAATTACTAGTTATTAAAAATAAATATCTGAAAGACTTTTGTGCTTCATAAACACGAAAACTATTAAACCGATTTTATAATTCCTTGAGTGATAGAAACGTTAATTAGCCAGCAATAATATAAACTCAGTTTCGACAAAAATGGTTAAGTAGAAGAAAAGTCAGTGACCATTGCAAGAGTAAAGCTATAGAAAGCTATATAAAACTACTGGAGTATTAAGTATTTAAATATAATAACTTAGATAAATTTTCCGGAAAGTTTCAACAACAAACGAAATTGCTTCTGACTGTGTAGCTATCGTAGACGACCGCGTAGCAATCTGCTACGAATGTCGTGGTTAAGCGCTATGCAAGAGCGCTTGTAAATTTTGTAGTTATACGTTTTTTTTTCGCTTTTGGCATTGGCTTTAGCATCTGCCAAGTCAAGTTCAAGTTTCGTATCAATTTATTGGTTTAAAAAATCGGTTTAAAATTATTAAAAGTATTTACAAATCGTCATAAAAAGCTTGTCAGAGACTTGAGTAAAGCAGTAGCCTCCTTACTCAAGCTCATTTAGTAAGTTTGTTTGTTAGCTGTAGTAAGTTATTTTGGCGGCAACAAGGAAATATACCTTAAACCAGTTTCTACATGAATACTTCACAATAACAGAACATACTCTCATAATCATAATTTTACGTATCGTTTTGTTTTTCCTTTTGTTTTTTTTTTTAATTATCCTTGTACATACGTTATTTTGTGTGTGTAAATTTATGAAATTCGCATGTTACAGTGTCTGTTGTTTTTCCTACTAAACCGATTTTTATAAAACTATTGTAATTATAACATACTTAAACAGCCGTCAACTATCACACCGGTAGTTAATTTAAATACTCTGATCGTATATATAGCCGAATTAAGTGTGGTCGGTCAGATGGCAGTGGTATAAAAATGGTTAGATCTTTGTAAATTCAAACAGATTTTTGGAAATTGCTATATATTTGGTAGAAAAATAGTTTTGAAACAAGCAAACGATTTCTATTGTTAAGATAGTCAGCGAACACACGTCACGTAGTGACTCTCTTGATAATAAGAGATAGCCATGGCCCAAGACACCATAGATGTTGTAGGTGCGTCGCTGTATTTTAGCCAAGGTGTTAGGCCAATTGTGCAAGGGTACCGGCTACCTTACCAACCAAGCCGGAACAGACATTGATAATTTTGGCGGCAAGAATAGGTAAGGCGGTAGAGTTGCAGCACGGCATTCTACCGCCAAGTAATGGCTCATTTAACCTTTCCTTGCCTCACTTAAACTATCTGGTAGGAAGGTAGATAGTAAATTTCTAAAAAAAGACTTGGACGAATACGCGGACAAAAATCTTTATAATTTTTTTTTCCAACTCACAAATGGGTGAGTTAAATATGAATTTTGTTTATGGTTTGTGGTGTGTTTGTTTGTAGTTTATCGCGTAGTTGAGGTTTGTATGCAATAACGTAGAACAAGCAGACATGTTTTTTTAGACCTAATATGCAAGTCAACATAAAAGTGTTAAATGCTGTTATTAGTGAGGCAAGAGATGACCCGGTGGGTAAAAAAAGGTTTTTAAGTACCTACCAACATTGACCAAAATATGTAAATAAAAAATTACGGAAATTCTAATAGGAACGCGACAGGGAGATTTTTGCGTACTTACTTAACGTAAACTAATAAAACCCAGTAAGTTTTGGAAACGGTATGTAATGTCCCCATCGCACGCTGTTGGTACACTAGTAAGAATTTTATTTTATTTACGTTTGCATAATCACATTTAAAAAAAAAATCAAAGTAAAACAGTAGCTCCCTCAGAGTGATACAAGCGCCTTAGCATAAGTGTTTGCTGTTGTCGTGTTCCTTAAGGCGCGGACAGCAAATTAACTTCACACTTGCTGGCCTGTTACTGATATGACACAAAAAATAGCCTAAATAATAAACATATCTATTAATACATTTAAACAAAACACATGGCACAGTCTCGACTAACGAAAGATTGTCAAAAAAACTAATAAGAAATAAGCCCCGAAATTACCAAATCAATTGAAAAATCCTATTAAACTAATGTAAAGTTTCCATTATACATCGTTTCTGATGTTAAAATAAGAATAAATAATTTTAAGCTGGTCACACAAGTAGGTACTGCTGTTGTCTTATACTTTAGCACCATATTAGTACAAGATCCCGCTGTAGAATCACAATTTTTATCAAGTACTTAAATCAAACTCAAATCTTTAACAGTGTGTCAGCCAGATACAATAATTTGAATTACAATAGGTAATGTTAATTTTTAAGAAATGTTCTAATGAATTGAACCCCCAACAGTTTAAATGTCAGGCCATCGTCAGCAAGAGTCGAAAATAACAGGTTTAATTCGTGTCCGAGGAGTTTTTCTTGCTGTTCAAAATCTAAAACAGTTATAACGTACGTCTAACGTGTCTAATGTGTGAAAGCTGTTTTATCCCGACGACAAAAATTATAAATCTGAAAATATGTCGGAATTTTAGACCTTTTCAAATCATCATCAAGACCGATGTACCCTCCTTTTATTCTCATCTCATTTGTTTTCCATGAAACAGCTAAATAACTTTTCCCCGTGTTGGTTAGGGCTCCTTTGCAGAATAGACCATCTGCCTTTCTTGCCAGGCAGCTAGTAACAGGCGAGCATAGGCTCATCATCACTAACACCGTGACATCTGACTAGGTGGTAGAGTTTCGCAGCGACTCGCCCGGATTGGTACCACCGCCTTACCTATTCCTGCTCGTTCGGAGGGTAAGGTAGCCGGTAAACCTACTTTTGCTCGAGGCCTAAAATCCTGACCTCAGGTTGGCAACGCACCATTTCCATCTTTCGTGTCTCTAGGCGTCGTGAATTTCTTACCATCAGGAAATCCGTCTGCTTGTTTGCCTTCTTATACTTAATATAAAATAAAAATACTTTAAAAAATCTAAAAAACTTAGTTATATCGTATACAGCAAATAGTAACATATGTCTTAACTTTTATAAACTAATACAGTTTTCAAATTACAATAAAAATCATTAATTACAAGTGTAATTATAATTATAAGATCACAATATAAAAACACGCAACCTTACACGACATATAAAAATTATTAGAAAACAGTTAAAAGTTATTAATAAAAAATATAAAGTGTACTCACAGACAATCCGGGATTGCAGCCCGTAGTTATGGAGTTTTTTCTGAACTTAGGCACGCATATTTGCATCGAACTTTTCCCTTTGGGTGGCCCGGCGCAACCGTACTCATCACTTCGGTCGTTTCTTGTCAGATTAATGTTATTAGTGTTGTTGACCTTTACTAAAATATTACAAGTTTGCGACGCGATTTGAAAAAGACCTTCCTCTAAGTTTCGCTTGTTTTGATACTGCCTGTTGAAGTGCAAGTAGTCCCACCAAGAAGGCATTTTCTTTTAACAAACCCGCAGCGAACTTTCGTGGCTGGTGTAAACGATCGCGTGCGATCGCTGGAAGGATAGAAATCGCTTTGAACATAGGACCTGCGCTGTAAAACTTTTACTGAGTCACGAAAGTCACTATTAGGAAATTGTACATAATAAATGTAGGGTGCTTTGGAGCATGGTGTTTGTTCTGTATATTAAATACGGAGTTTTTGAGTGTGGGTACTACGTATGAGAATACATTAATGATAATTGTTACTTTGTTCTTGTTTCCATGTAGTTATTTTTATTCTAATGGTACATATTATGGCCTAATACTTATGAAAGTATTGAATATACCTACTCATTTTTTTTAATTTCTAAGAAAATTAAATTGTTTTTTTTTCAATAAAATAATTTTTGATTATATGACTTGAAGCAAACCCTACATAACATATCAACGATATTAATGATAAACACGTAGTAAGTATCATAAAGTCGATATCCCTGGCGAGTCTATAACTATTAACGGAAGGTAATAAGTAAGACGTGACAATCTTATCGCCACCCGAGCACTTGTCTGATCCTAGGTAACCTCTTTTTTTATTAGATAAATGAATAACACACTACGAGATGCTCTACCCCGAAATCGAACTCAAGACTTCATGTAGTCAACGTCAACACCGGATCATTAAACCAGAGGCGATCGCCATAGTAATGTTTCTTGTCCTTATATCATAATAAACAACTAACAAAACTACAAGCTTACTTATAGAAAAAGAGTCAAGTTTTAAAAAAAATGTGTATGCTACAACGTAGACAGACAACGCAGCCAAAAGCGAAGAGCATTCCTTTTTTTATTTCGAAATAAAACGAATTCTGTTATTGGCTTTCGATTGAATGTTCTATGTCTAAATGTATTGTATCAGGTACACGTATTAATAGTAGATTAGTCATGTTATTCTAATTACTTAACTACACATAAAAAAATTGGTCACCCACTACACCCATCTGATTCACTGTTTTTTTCTAAACGATGTCTAGTATTTTGTAGCACTTAAACAGAAAGAAGAAGACCGATTTTCTTATAGTCAGTAGAGAACCCCGAAATCTTATGCCTCACTTATTAGTACAGCTTTTAACTTGTCGCTAAATAATGGCTGTGTTTTTTTTTTCTATATTACTTGCAAAGCCAATTTCAATAATGTGTCTCAAAAATATATCAGTTACAAGGCAGCTGCTGTTATTTTTTAGTAATGAACACAATACCATAGCACAAAACCATAATAGCAGGCTTATTTCTCGCTGTAGCTAAGCTATTCAAATCATCAAAACCACCTTTGAAATTCATGCCGCTTAACGTTAGTGCTTGCTAGTTGCCACAGTCGCGGTTTGGAGATTAGGATAGCTGATAAACTTAACAACCCAACCTCAGGTTGATACCTCACTATTAAGCACAACCTTTACGCCTAGCTTACAGAACGCCAATCAATTTTAATCTGCGATTTATCTCTTCGTAAGAGCTGTTTAGTGTTCAGTCAAGAAGTCTAATAACTCACGGCGCCCGCGGCGGTTGCGGGCCCACAGATCCCGTAGAATGGATATTTATATACAAAAAGTAAGATTACATTTCAAGGCGAGATTTCCACCCGCAGCGCTCGCGGTTGTTTGCGGCTACCACGGATGGTGCGGGCGGCGATCTCCTCACGCCGGTATGTAATTCCTAAATGGTAAATAATTGTTTACTATACCTAAATGTATGGAGCCTCTAGCGGATAGTCCAATCAACTAAATTATTTCATACATTTGGATCGTCCAAACGCAGACGCGGTAGTAAAGTAAATTCGTGCGAATCTCACACTCAACACATAGTACACAGTAACGAGTTAGATTTAGAAGTCTAAAGTGTAGATCAATATTAATTTGCCTTTCAAAAACTGAGGGGTATCGTATAGAGTATCTCTTACCATCAAGAAAAACGTCAGTTTGTTTGCATCTCAAAGCTATAAAAATACATTCCAAATAGAATATTTATGTGTTTCGTACAACCTAATAGCACTCACGTGAAGCCAGGACATAGAAATAGTTTAGTTATGTAACAAGGTAAAACTATAAGGGAATATGGTAAATAATTAATGCGAAGTTCATCGTGACAGCGCGCACTTAACGTTGGCTGTCCCAAGAGATCTGGATAACGTTTCCAAGTTGGCAACATTAATTATGGAGTACCTCATATCTGCTTGTTAAATATACAGTGCCTGTTTACTGCCGCTACTAAAGCTACTATTTAATTACCTAACTATACCTGCCAGCACCAGTACGCGTAATTGACTTGTTTTGTTTGAAGCATAGGGTGTTTGGAAAACTTCTTATTCTTACGCTGCAAGCTTAAGATCTTAGCTTCAACAAAAAAACATGTATCCCTAGACACATTGCCTAATGCCATTTTTATGACATTACCTATATACATTGTCATCGAAACACAAGACAATTTTACAAAAAGACAAGATTTTTAGACAGTAGACTATTAGAGACTAGATCTTCCTGCAATTATCCCCGAAGTGGAAGGCAGAGGTTACGACTAGCCGAAGGCACGAAGTCTCACAATGTGATAAGTGGTACAATTATTACCTGTTTATATCCAATCCCGGGTAACATTGTTTTTATTAGAAGATTTAACATGTTTGTATGGCTCGAAACAGGGAACGAACTCGGGATCTCACGAAGTCAAGTCCAAATCTAAACCGCTAGACCACAAAGGCTATCAGATTTTGAGACAATTGAATGCAAGAATGTCAGCTTGCTAGTACTAAACATGGTACAATCAAGTTTATAATTTCACAAGATTAGTTATATAACTAAAGGATTCCAAAACATACAAAATATATAATAGAATAGCAGTATTAGAACATAAAAAGATTCTCCCATCTAGCATAATAGCAACATTAAACTCTACATGAGAACTTCCTTTCTGTGATTAAACAGTGTTTAAGAAGGCAGCAGTAGGTAGCAGTTTGTTTGGTTATCAAATATTTTAATATTAAGCTAATCATATATCTACAGCAAGTTCATCAATACCAATCATTCCAATGCCAATTTAAGTCTAATATTTGATGTACCTCTTCCTTTATCAAGCAAGGACCTGAGCTTTCAGTACAATGTCCTTAACTTAACTGACTAACCTGACTTAACTTACTCATATTTGTCCAAAAAAAAAACAAAAAAAGAGAACTCGTTACTTAGTAATGTTGAACCTAAAAACAGGAATAAGTACCACTATTTCCCGGTAGCGTATAGATCACACCAGGAACATGATGCTTTTCGGTCTCCTCTTCTCCGTTTTTTCTTTAACCTACTATCAGACAGTTCTCTTTTTTTTGGTTTTTGTAATTCTCCTTTTTTTACTAGTGACCACTATTATTGTATTTTTTTATAATACATAAGGGTTTAAGGACAAAATCACCAAAATACCATAACCTTGTTAACTATGCGTATAATCGCCTTGGTGGACTAGCGTTCCAGGTGCTGGACTTGAATTCATGAGGTCCCGGGTTCGATTCCTCGTGTCGCGCAACAAAAATAAATGTGGTTTTTCCAATTTTCTAACAAAATCAGAACTCAGGTGTACCCGGTTGGCGATAGGCTTGCCACCTATCACATCGTGGAACTTAGTGTCTTCGGCTAGTCGTGGGTGTTTAGGTTGTGCCTCTGCCTACCTCTTAGGGGATATCACAATCCTTGCAGACGTGTCTAGCTTCTTCCACATTCATTACTCTAATCATAAAAAACGCCAGTTTTGGAGACTCTCAAAACCAACTTTGTGTGAACGTGATTTGTTTACGAACTGTCAACCTACTTAATAAGTATCCCCGCCTGGTACCTACATCTAGGGATGAAACGATACCACTGGGGTATCGATACTTTACTCGATACTGGTATCGGTCGTCAAGTATCGATACTTACTCAGTATCGATCACAAAGTATCTACATCTACTAGTACTAGTATAGTAGTAGTACTAGTATAGTAGTAGTACTAGTATAGTAGTAGTACTAGTATCGTACAGTTTTTGGAAAATTTTGAGTGAAAACCGTAATAAGTATTGGTATTCTTTATTGAAAAGTACTAATAATATTCTAACACAAAAAAATAATTTTTGAGGTACTCCCGACCGTAAGTGTCTCGGGTAAACGCTAGTGCAACACCTTCAAAAAATGTATGAAAAAACGTATGAAAAAAACGTCACCTTCAAAAAATGTATGAAAAAAGACCGTTTTCGTGATGGTGCTCCAAAAAATCAACATTTGTAAATGTCTTCCGGTTAAACTTTTTTCGAGCATAGCTTAACAAACTTGTCAGCTGCCAAGGCTGGTAACTACACAAAACTAAGCCTAGGATGCGTTCAGAAATTTCAATTTAAGATAAACTTTTTTTTCAATGTTAAACATCCATTACGTTAAATTCCATAAACCATAAAATTTACTGATATGAGTTCTTTTAACCGATACCTACTTGATACTTCACTTCAGTTTCGATACCAAAATGTACTTGGTATCGGATAAAAGTATAGAGTACCTACTTGGACTTACTCATATCGTTTCATCCCTACCCTACATCAATTTACATTTGCATTGTATCTAAGTGAAGACTGCGGAACATTTTTATGATATTGGAAGGCAAACAAGCAGACAGAATTCCTGATAACAAATTCACGCCACCTAGAGACACCAAAGGTGGTAATGGTGCGTTGCCACACTAAATGGTATAAGCAGACAACTTTGCATTTGAATTTTGGGATTGAAACTAATGCTATTGTTGACAGCTTTTAATACCAAAACCTAACTTGTCCTAATTGTTTACAACACTCATCTACATGAAAACTAAACCAATTTGAAGTTTGAACTATATTTTTTGCTACTCAATACCAAATGTCGTGCTAATATGTCAAACTGTTTACATGCAAATAATAAATCAAAATATATTTGCAAATCCTTGCATTTATACTAAAGGTTAGAAAATAAACAAACATAATTTTCAGTTTTATTAAAAATAGTATGACAAAATAGTTCTAGGCAGATATATCTTTCATATCAACATCAGAAATTGATTCCATATCGTCTGCTTCATCTAGTAACGCTTGTAGTTGATGAATAGATGTCACTAATACATGGAACTGCTTCTTTCGCAGAGATAATCTGCTTTCTAACTGCTGTTTTGTTGCTTCTAAGGAATTTAATTCTGCTTTCAATGTACTAAGACGTTCTAATGTTTCTTTTCTGTCTGGCTGTTCACTAATCACTTTAGCCAATACATCATATTCGATTCTGTTTTTCCGTACTGTTTTTGCCTGTGCTAAATCTGCTTTACTTTTTTCTATATTACCTTTAGCAACTTCAATACCATTTTCTAAAATTTTGGACAGTGATTCATAGCTTTTTAATTCTGCTGACATCATTTCAGAACCTAATTGAGATTTGGTTACAGCAAATTCACATTGAGCTAACTGTGCCAGCATTCTGTCATGAGTCGATTTGCTGAAAAATGAAAATATATATGGAAAAATCTTAAAATTTCAAATATCATACAGCAAAAACACATTACCTAAAAAAATAAAACTTAATTTATATATTATGTAAAGTACTTTTCAAAAACAATGATTAGGTACTATGTATTGTGCATTTTCTTTATAATATTGGATGGCAAACAAGCAGACAGATTTTCTGAGGAATAATAGATTTTTACCAAATGTTGGGTAGTGAAAGATTATAGCCCAGGTCAACATTTAGCATAAATTTACAGCGGGATAATCTCTATTTCCCATTACTGACCACAAAAAGTTACATCAACATGGACAAAGTCATAGGCAACAAAAGTAATTAATAAAGGCAGCCACAAAAAAAACAAATTGTTTGAATACCTACTTTAATTTTTTTTAATTTGATATTGGAAGTTTGAAAAGAAGATGGATCTACTGATGATAGACAACACACATTGAAAAAAACACAAAAAATTACTAAAATATATTGCCACCCAAAGGTTGTTAAGCCTCTTTCCCAACATTTACTTTACCATTCAAAACTAATTACGATAGTACAAAGCAGTGTCATGTTGATGATTTTGATTGAGGTAATTATAGTATAAATACATGTCTGTTAATATTTTAAAGTTTTACCTCCAAAAGGTTTCAAGTCAGTTGTTATTCAAAAAGATACATTTTAAACACCAAGTTTGTTTACAAAGTTTATGGTACATATTTTTTCGTGAAGTTACTCGTTGTCTAATGGCTACACCAATTTAGAAACACTGATTTGAAGAAACTATTAAATTATGTCTTAAGTAATTAGGGTTATATTTACTAACCTCTCGTCAGACTTTTCGTCAGTACTGTTGCACCATTTTATTAAAGATTTTAACAAAACATTTAGTCGTCGGTCGTCTCCAGTACCATCTCCATCTATTAAAAGTCTCCTGCGTATAACATCCTCTAAAATAACCAGAATAAAACATTATTTTGATATACACTGTACATAATGTCTCAAATAATTAACACAAAATAAATATGTACCGTCGCCCATATTACACTGTTTTTGTAGATTGTAAAAAACTTTATGTTTTTCGAAGCTTTACTCAATTACCACTTGGAAGTATTTAACATCTGGTAAAACCTGAGCAAATAAATTTATAATTCAGTATTGACGGTGGTTGACGGTTTTGACCAGTTTTGACTTTTGTTTGTTTATACCTAGGGATGACAACTTCAAATATCGATGTCTTATTAAATAAATTCTATCGATATCGCCAAGAGTTTTGGCACCATCGTGAATGAAGATGGTTGTATTTTTTCATTATTATTGAATTTCGTGTTTATTTTGAGTGAAATTAGTTAATTTAGGTGGGAATTAGTTTTGTTCAGTGAACGTGCACAAATAAAATAATCATTGAGAAATTAGTGTATCGTCAATTTCCTCGCTGCCGCCAAATCTCATAGACGAGCTTGTGTAACGAAACCAACGCTTTACTCAAGACCCAGACATGACTTTGTAAATATTGACTAATGACTGAAATAAAGAATAACGGAAAACATGAATTGAAAATATTTAACAGGAAAAAGATTTATTATACGGAAGACGTGACTGTATGGACTCAAATCCTTTGCCTTTCCCCGACGGGATAAAATTTTTTAAAAAAAAGATATCGCCAAATACTTTCAATGTAGGAGCGAGATGATGAAAAGAAGTTAAACATTCAAAGAAGAACAAATTGAAACAATTTTAATAGATAAGCCAGATTTATAAAATTTTTTTGTTGAAAGAAACTTTTCCATTATTTTATTAACTACTAGTGGCACGCCCCGGGTTTGCGCGCTTATAAAATATACATATAAACCTTCTTCTTCAATAACTTTATCTAGGAACTAAAAAACCGATGCAATTTTAAAGATTAAAGCATACAAAGGGACAGAGGAAGCGACTTTGTTCTATACTACGTAGAGATTTAATATACATATGTACGTACATACCACATACTAGTAGATGGTATGTACTGATTTCACTTAATTTTCTTAATAAGTTACAAAATCGATTTCAACAATTTCTTTTAAATGGGTTTTATTTTATTGTTTAATCAAAGTGTGTTCATTCAAATTGTACAATGATTAATAATTATTACTTGTATTAATGAGGTTATTGTAGTACAGAATGTCAGTTTGAAAATCCTCCAAGGCGGGTTTTCACAGTACGAGTACGTTTGGACAGAGTGGACACGTACGAGTTGTGTCGTATAGGAGTGTACTCGTGTTATGGTTTCTACGTTACGATTTCAATGCGGTCCGAGTTGCAGTAGTTTCCTTCTACAACTAAGATGGCGTCGACTAATGTTACTGTGAGGAATAGAATTTATAACAAAAATGTTAGTGGTTGAAATTAAAAATCACGAACGACAAAAAAAAAAACAAGAGATAAACCAACAAGGTGCTTCACATAATTTTATAGGTGATGTGGAAGAGGAAGATCCCAAAACATATAAAAATCTGTTAAGATTAAACAGGAAACAATTTCAGTATTTACTAGAAACAGTAGCAACAAAAATACTAATGGCACATATCCACTAGTATGATAAAAGAAATACAAGCAAGTAATTTAGCAACTGATAACAGTTCTTGCAGCTTAGAAAGTTACTTTAGTGTGCCAAAATCTCATTGTTTGTGTTTTCACAAAATGTATTAAATTTTAGAAAGCAATATTATTTTTATTCAGATAGTATTCTGTACTTGAATACTCAACACTATCTGAGTTGTCATCTATATCTACATTCAATTAAGCTATTGATAATGTCGTTGAATTTGTGACCCAGTTGCCAAATTTTGTTTTTGTTTTCAACACATGGGCTTCTCGTTGTAGAGTTGACTTGAAGAAGCCCTTCTCAAAAAAACTTCGTGTTCATTTAACTTAAAAGTCTTATTTTTCGTAACAAAACAACAAACTATATATTTTTATGGTAAAACAGCGAACAAGCACGCAGCTCCTCTGATGGTAAAAGATTGGTTTTTCCATCCTTGGAATTGAAAAAATCGATATCAGAGAGCAGCACTACGATAAAATCACAGATGTCATTATTTGTCAACTTGACATTGAGGTCTGCAATTCAGTCCACAGAAGAGTATTCCTTGATCCATAGAAATAGGAATATACTCATCTCTGAGATTGTAAGAACTTAAAGGTAGGTAGGTAATATTGTATGTACCTACATAGCACAGAACAATATTACTCACAGCTAAATAGGTACTTAGTAATATCTAATCTGTGATAGGTTTTAATTTCTTTGACATTTATGCAATTGACGTACGAGTTGGGAAATGTCAAATGTCAATGTCATTAGTCAAAAGTTCCTTGGCCTCATCTTGGCCCTTGTTTTTTGCGTAAAATATTCCGTGAAAATAATGGCCATTGCTTTTATTAAATTTGTTTATTTCTTGCGAACATCGATAGGCTTTTATACTTAAACGTGGTAAATACTGACCCTCATAATGGAAAGCACAAGTTTTAGTGAAAAGATTGAAATTTATTTTTCAGACCTAGGCCGATGGTAAATCATGTTTATTTTATTCGAAAGATGTGTATTTACCTTATTTCAAAATTGTATCCTGAAAATATTTTTAGTGACTAATTTATTATTAGTAGATCATATAATTTGCCTGTGTTAACTTTGAATGCTTTGTCATAATTTGCATAATGTAGGTACATATTGTTTTTTATTATTGTTATTAAGTTCTTTTGTATTTTATAGGAAAGTATGGAGAAATATAATGTTGGGCCAGGTGTTATCAATATTGCTGAGTATAAAATGCATCCTAACAACACTGCTCCAAAGTGCAACGTGGCAGTTCCCTACAACAGGCCAGCTTGTTATTCCTTATCTCGTACTATTTATACTATTCACTCCAGCTCTGCTGTGTAATGGCATCAAAAAAATGTCAAAGTAAGTAAAACTCTAGATTTACTTTAGAGGATACTATTAAAGTTATAACACAGACATCATTAAAACAAGTAAATATCTTGTACCTTAACCACTTTTAATTTCATAATTTTCTATACTGTCATTGTGCAGAGCTACAAAAAATAGTTTGATGTCCACCGATTTGATGGACTAAGCCTTTGACTTGATGAACTTGACATAAGCCAGAAACGAGAGAAACTGTTGGATACGAAATCAAACAGTTGAGAGCGGTCTAATAAAGGAGCTTGATTCAGTTTGGCAGGAAAAAGGAATGTATTGAATCACAAGATATCAAATGTATTAAAATCTTTTTCATCAAAATTGTTTTTGATGGGTTTCCATAATAAAATTATGTAAATGTAACAAAGAATATTCATCTTAGAATAGGGCCTGTGGACCATGTTATACAATTCGACACATAAAATAATAAAATGGAAAATATATAAAATAAGATTATACATAAAATGTGAATTGGTCCTATACATTAAAATTGTGTTTTTTTTTGTTGCCAGTGATTTTAATACAAGGTCTTTTAATTCACTTCAACATTGATATCTAATTATACGGCTAACTGTAGATCATATTGCAAAACATGGTCCATTTATCTGATTGATTTTATAAAAAAATGACTTACTAAATGAAAAACATATTTTCAGAACATGGTGGATAATTCTCATTGCCTGTGTACTGGACGTGGAGGCAAATTGGCTGCTAGTTATGTCTCAGAGATTCACATCAGTCTTAAGCTGACAGCTTCTTGCATGTAGTGGTGTTGGTGCTGCTCTAGTTGGTGGTGCTTGGCGCGGACATAGGCTTGGAGTAGCCCATGTGGCTGGTGCTACTTTAGGGCTGATGGCAGTTGTATGTGTTGTCTGGGCTGATGTTGAAGGAGCGCCTACTGATGGTAACAATATTTATTAAATACAAACCTAATTGTTTTATATATATATAGTATGCATTTTGTCCAGAAATGGATCCATCTCCTTACTAAAATGCCAGTATCATATTCAGGTCACGAAGGTAGGTTAGCTGGTAGACATGCACAATATATCTAACACTGCAGCTACAAGACAACTGTTGTCTATAGACAACATAGATGTTACAGCTGTCACTGTTCTACAGCCGGAAGTGAGGTAAGTCGCCAGACTTGCACTTGCAAGTCTAGCTGCTAAATTTGTCTCTGGACCAGATCATGAATAAGCCATTATGGTGGCAAGAATATGAAAGGTGTTTTTTTTTTTTTTTTTTATGATATTGGAAGGCAAACAAGCAGACGGATTTCCTGATTTTAAGAAATTCACGCCGCCTAGAGACACCAAAGGTGGTAATGGTGCGTTGCCAACCTGGAGCCGGGACGTTAGGCCTCGAGCAAAAGTAAGTTTACCGGCTACCTTACCCTCTGAACCGGAACACGTCATGACGTTATGGCGGCAGGAATAGGTAAGGCGGTGGTACCAATCCGGGCGAGTCGCTGCTAAACTCTACCACCTAGTCAGAATTCACAGTGTTAGTGACAGTGAGCCTTTGCTCGCCTTTTACGAGCTGCCTGGCAAGGAAGGCAGATGGTCAAAGGAGCCCGGACCAACACGGGGGAAGGTGATGGATCCTTGTTGATAATTCTTCAAGATCTTGTTGATAATGATCTATATTTTAACCTGTGCTTGCCCCTTACGAGCTGCCTGGCAAAGAGGCGGATGGTCTATTCTTATTGGGGATCCTGGCCAAACCTTACGGTTTTGTTATGAAATATACATTTTTTTTATTATTAAATTGACTCATAACTTATTTTGTTCAATTCTCATGTGGTTGAAAAATAAAATTCTCAAAACTTTTAAGACTGTTTTATCTTAAATAGATATTAAATATGTAACTATTGTCTGTTGATGATGATGCTCTGCTATTTGAGATGTGAATGATTCAATTGTTTGAAGTGAACCTTTTTTCAACATTTGTGATTTATTCATGGTCATATTTAAATGAATGAGCACATATATATTTTTTACTATTTCAGGTAAAAACCAGCTTGTGGGTGACATGCTATGCCTTGGTGGATCCTTGCTGTACGCCCTGGTCACTGTCCTCCAAGAAATTATGCTCAAAAAACATTCCTGTTCTGAATATCTTGCGTCACTTGGGCTTATTGGCAGTGTTATAGCTTGCACACAGACATTCTTTTTAGAATTCACTGAACTTACAACTTTCAATTGGTATGAATTAGAAACTATAGTGCAGTTGGGAAGTTACTGCATGGTGCAGACTATATTTCAAATACTCCAGAGTTTCATGCTAAGTGGTGCCGGATGTATAATATTGCATTTGTCATTTTTATCGGCCGACTACTATACATTGATAGCTGGAATGTATATATTTCAATTCAAGGTGAGTCAACATTCTGTATACATATAAATATTACTAGGTGTTGCGGCGGCGTTGCCCGCGTGGTTAATAGTCCCACAGGAACATTTTCTCGGGATAAAAACTATCCTGTGTTAATCCTAGTAACTCTCTATGTGTGTGCCAAATATCACGAAAATTGGTCCAACAGTTTTTGCGTGAAGGAGTAACAACATACAAACTTTCGCATAAAATATTAGTAGGATATATTTGTATTGTCTATTATACTATAAGATAGTAAACAACCATTTGCTTTTCCTGATAATCAGAGATAACCATCTTCTATAGACATTATAAATGTTTACTGATTTTACAATTCTAATGACTATCTTTTTCTACAGTGAGGATCACATCAATATCAAGCACTGACGCTATAAGGGCAGCAATTTAGACTTATGACCTTTTTACTTAATAGGCGAATTTGTGCAGAAATATAAATATATTGATATAATTCCAGTTCCACGCCCTGTACTTCCTGTCGTACATGCTGGCGATGGTGGGGGTGTTCCTGTTCAGTGCTCGGCCCACCTGCCCCCCTCCCACTCCCATGCTCCCACAGCTCATACACGACTCTGTGCACTCGCAGGACAATGTCTCTATGTAAGTTACTTTTATAGCTATACTAGTCAAAACAATACATACATCCCATATAAGTAAAACAACTCGATTAGACACCAGCCGTCTTACTACAAAAAAAGTTAAAAGCTCGTTGAACATGCGTTTTAACATTGTCCAAACTTGGGTTCTCAGCCAATAACATGTTGCCACGTCATCCACGTGTAGCATGTTATTGGTTGGATGTCAATTTTAAATTGTGTTGAGCCAACGCCTGTATAAATATTTTTTGTTGTGTAGTTGCCCTATACATTTCATCACCATCTGATTATTGTTAATTTTACCAACATAAACTTATTGTCCGCTTTATTTGTTAAAATACCTGCTTAGTCACCATCGGCCAAGTGAGGCTCGGGTTTGATTTGTATCCGGGGTAGACATATTTGTGATGAACAGATATCTTTGTTAAAGGAGCAGTTAAACCGTTCTATCTGTAGTATACCGTCGAGGCTTGGATTCTGAATTGTACACTTGTTTATTGTTTTGGAAATATTTTATCACATACATTTCACGTGTTAACTTTTCGAAAATAATTTTAGTTTTTGGGTAAAAGGTTACTTTTTTGGTTTAGAGCACATTGAGTTTACAGTACATTGTATTACATGAAAAAAAAAAGTATATTTGTAACAAAATGGCGTGTCGTGTGGCTAATATTTGACAATTTCATTAAATTTACACAAAACGATATTACTCCTAGTTGAAAAAACTTTCAATGATAAAAACAAAATGAAACTTTTTCATTAGATTCATTATTTTATTAAATATTTTTAATCAGATCACATACTGAGAATTTATTTCAATACTTTATGTCCAACCTTAAAGAAAAATTGCAGTCCCTAACTGCACGAGGAAAACTAAGGGCTTTGGCTGATGGAAGACGTAATATTATAAAGTTTTATTGGCTTTATATTAACCAAATGCCTTAAATAACTTTAATAATTAGATATCTTAAGAAATTTCTTCATATTTTTAATTAAAAAATAATTTAAGCTAAACCACGCTAGAGAAGTTTTTTAATATATTCGTATTTTGTTAGCCAGTTTTTAATATGTGAGAGGTCTGCGAATAAGCACACGGATCTCCTGATGATAAGAGAAAACTGTCTTTCATAGACACCATAGATGTTACAGGTTCATCGATGTACTGAGGCCGGGATTGAAGGCCAATAGTATAAGGCATTTCTAACGGCTATGCTAGACACAACCCTCGAAATCGGAACATGACAGTCATTCTGGCGGCAGGAATTGGTAAGGCGGTGGATACTTACCTGTACAAGTTGCTGCACAGCACTCTACCACTAATGGTCTTGTTGATAATGAGTCTTACGTAGCCTGGTAGGGAGGTAGATGGTCTAGTCAACTCAGCGACCCGGACCCGGACCAACACGTCGTCGTGGAAAAGATCAGTCTGATTTGAACTAGTATTAGTACTAGTAGTTCAAATCGGACCTCGCTAAGGTTTTTTTTAAACTAGTGTTTATCTTCGTGTTACGGAAAAAACAACTCCTTTATTACTATTTTATGATACTAACACCCATAATGCAAGCATTAATAATTAATTTAATTGAGGATTTAAATGTGTAATTTGAATTTATTTACTTACATTTCAGGGAATACACAGTACCAACTTTAGATTGCATACCGCTATCTGAAGGTCTAGAGCCGCCTATGAGTAGAGACACTACCTTCACGTCCTTCTTAGGTGGTCCACAGAACACTATCTCAAATGGTACAGTCACATTCGGACACAATGGTACTCACACTAAGGAATAAAACATTAATACTGGGTGTATGTTCATTGTATAAGTAATGTATGGTAATTTATATCAAAGTATAAATCAGGGATTATTTGTTTGTGTTGTTCGTAACTATTAGGGCTGAGATGTGCATTGATCTTACTTTGCATTAGATACAGTTAACGGTGCTTTGATATGAGCAAGCACAATCCGTCTTACATGGAATAAAGTACGCGAAAGTTTAACTTAGTATTATAGCCTATTGCAATGGGATACAGACTATAATATCAATTTTTTTTGTCTACATTTATTACAAAATTTGTTGGTAATACGATTCTATAAAATGTTCTTTGCGTGCGCATCCTAGCCCTGAAGTAGACTGTTAACTATGCTGTGGCATCGAATTTACGAATATTATTGAAGCTTTTTCTAATTTGGTTAATTGGAAATTAATACATTGAAGGTTTGTTTTAAAAATGTCACATTGGTGGTAATTCTGCTGTGCACCACCTAAATTTATTTTAAGTGTATGCTATATTTTTCCAATGAAACAAAAAGAAAGAGATGGAACATTTTAAACATGTCAGATTAGGCCGGACATGTCAACTCGTCATATTTTTTAACAACGTTTTCAGAAGAAAAGATTTAAAGTTCATAGAAATGTCATGTAAAAAATCTGACAGCACTTATCGTTTTTTGTCTCTTTCTATTACTATCGTTTGAAAAACGATAGCGATAACTTAAAACTAATTTAGTAAGTACGCAAGAAAATTACCACCAATTTCGGATATTTATATTAGCTCCAAAGTAAAACTTAGTCAAACATGTTTACCAGTCTTTATGCATCTTTATTTATTAAATAACATTTTGTTTAATCTAAAGTTGGTAATTATTGAGCTATAAATAAATATTAGAAACCGATTTTGTAATACTTTAGTATTCCACACTTATACAATGTTAGGTTGATTTATTTATACACACTTCCAGTATTACTGTATTTTTTGTACTTAAGTATTTAAATAAGATATAACTTGTGCACTGGTAGTAAAGTGCTGAACAGCAATGTCCTGGTAGAGATCTGATGCTTTAATCATTCTTGTACCGGACCAGAGGGTAGGATAAACAGTAGATCTGAAATACCGGCCACAAGGCAGCGATGCCACTGTTTATAGGCTACGATGGTCTGTTGCCATATGCTTGTTTACTTTAATCACATAAAAAACAAGCACGAGCATACGCGCTCGCTTTTTGACTTTTATTTCTACGCCCAGACATTAGTGTATTATTAGGTTAATATCGTCTGATTCAAAACGAATGTCCCTCTTTTCAGTTTTCATACAAAATATATACAAATTATTGTATACAAAATACGACGGAGTATTGTAGAGGGGTTAGATGTCTGTGTTGTATGTATCATACATGTACATATATTTAACTTGATGGTTGGGACAAGGTAAGAATAAGATTTCTGGGGTATAAATTCAAAGAATTTAAAAAGAAATAAAATGGATTTATTTTCAATTAAGCGTTGAGATGCAATTTCATAAGAACAACCCTACTTTAACTTCGATCCTGTTTTATAGAAATGAGTAATTTTTGTTTTTGAGCATCACCCACAAATACGACGATATAAAGTCATTTTTTGAACGCACTCCAAAAAAGAGGAGGTTTCTTAATTCGACTGTTTTTTTTATACGTTACGCTATTACTCAGCCACTTACCAACCGATTTTGATGATTGTTTTTGAAATGTAGTTCATGTTATGAGGTCACATATCAATGTTATCATGGTCCGACTTGTCGTTTTGAGTTATAGATAATGTTCAAATTTTTATTATGTGACCACCCCTGTATTAGGTATTATCGTTGGATTCGTTTTTTTTAATTTCGGTTTAATTCAAACTCTGAGCCACAGGAGTGTGTATAGATGATAATAAACTAGGTAATCAAGTAAATAAAAGCTCTGCCACTTTTAAATTAGACGACTTATACCATTTTACCATTTCATATGCAATGGTCCCTTTCTTACTCGAACTCTGGAATTATCAAGGAATTAAAATTAGGTATATATAAATTAGTCCATTATAAATTAGCTATGTTGTTGTGATATTTTTAAGGCTGTATAACTAATGTCAAAATTTTAATATTTTATTTGATAGCATAATTATTTTAAATGTAAAAAGTTTTTATTTTAATCTCTTTCCGTCTTATTAATAAACATGGACTGGAGTAGGAGTAAAATTAATTTGATTATAGCATGTATAACATTGTTATAAAGACCACCAGGAGATACCAGGTTGAACCCTGGAGTACTTTCCATGTTAATAATAAGACAGTTTGAGAGAAATTGACTTTAAACTTTTTAAATTACTCTGCAAATTTTGTCTGGATTATAATGTTTGCTGATTAGTATTAAAGCCTTTATTAACATGAGAAAACTGACAGAAGTATAAAAACTATGATATTGATAGATTTATATTCAAATAGCAAAATTTCATTACTTTTAATACACTACTTTTAATACTCATTTGTTTAAAAGATATATTCAAATTTTAGCACTTTCCCGTGTTTATGATAATTTTTTAAGAAAATAAATCAACTCAGACAGGAATTGAACTTGCAACCTTCGTCTCTCAATGTCAATGCTCCAAAATTGACGTTGGTAATAAAAAATAAAAAACTACGTATTAATCTAATACTCAGTGCTCAAATAAAAATACTAAAAAACTCGCATTATCAACCTACAAGCATCGAAAAAAACTAAAACGCTAGATATGACTGGTTTCTTCCTACTTCTATTTTGTATTAACATTTTGCAATTTAAGTAATTTTCCTATTACATATTACATCAAACCTATAAAGGTTTGACTGCTAAACATTTTTCAGTCAATTATTCTTAATTCACCCTACCTATAAACTAAGTAACCCGAGCCAGTGAGAAGCAATACCAAATATGAACTACCCACGTGATTTTATAAATTTTGGAATATATGTTTTATTATAGTCCGTTGGGGACTAATTTCTAATGAAAGAAATAGCCTATGTTTAAACATGTCTATAGCTATATGCATACAAATTCGGTTCAACGGTTAAGCTGTGAAAGAGCAACAGACAAACCAACTGTCGCCTTTATAATAATAGTATGGATTTTTGTTATCGCTTCTTATTGGCCTTTTTAAAAATTGCTTTTGACATATTTACAAATTGTATAATAATATAAGATTTTATGATAAATATGATTTATCTTTGACATTTGTAATGTTTTAAATTTGCTATTCAAATCACATACCTTTGTAGCCTTTAGGGAATATACAACTAGTGCACATTATCTAGGTATAATAGACGATGATCTTTTATAATAGACGTAGGCCTTTTAATAGTATTCAATATTTGAAAGTATAACCATTAACCAGCATTAAGAAAATTCAAATTACGAAACGAAAACTGCCATGTATTCGAATTTTTACTCAAGTTTGAACTAGTGTATAGATCCTATTTGTGGTTCTTCAAGAATATTGTTCTATACTATTTATTTTCTTATTTTTTTCGAGTTGTTACCGCACCCTAGGAATCCAAAAGTTCCCCTAATATTATTAACAATTTATCTGTAAAAAATGTGTTTTTTCTCTAGTCTATTTTAGGGTTGGCTATAGAACCGCGCCGCACGAATTTAGAGTTACGTTGGGTCATTTAGTTCTTTTAAACGACACGTTTCTCCCAGCTGAAGCTGCTTTTAAGCAATTATTTTTCTTACGTAATCAATGTTGAAAATTCAAAATGTCAAAAATTAAATCCAATTTGAATTTGGAAAGTACCTTTGTAAGTATCTTAAAAAAATATTAATCCTTACAAATAAACAAATTCCTTTAAATCTTTTACAATATTCAAAGCTTTTTTCTAACAAGCGTCTAATAAAGTTAGTTGATTTAGAAATTCTGTCATTTTATAGAAGAATATTTTTGAAACCACTTATTTAAACTTTTAACCCTTTTTATAGAAAATATAATATAAATGTATATTATTTCAAAAAGAGTTTATTTAGGTTAGGTAAATCTGACATAAATCGCTATGAAGTCTTTATATATTTAAAAAGAACTGTTTATTTCTCATTTATGAACTACATAAAGTATAACACTCATACTTTTAAAAAGTGGTCAAAAATTTGTAATTTTTCTAATTATATATTTCATAGTGATGAAAGATTTGACTCATTTCATTGTGGATATATTTTATAAAAGGGAAATGTTTCAATAGCATAAAATATTTTAATTAGAGTTCAATATCACAATAACTTTTTTGTAAATCTTTTTAAAAATTGAAAACTTTTTTAGTCTAGATAATTTGAACTTGAATATAAAAACGGCTCTCGTGCTTAAAAAATGGTATCTAGAAAACATTTTACGCTGTGATTTTGATTAAGATATTAACTGATTTTTGTTATTTAATAAATGTTTATATAGTTGCAACATTGAGATATTTTATTTAGGAAGGGAAACTTTTATTTACCATGTTTTATCGTGTTATGCGGAACGCTCAATTACTATTAATACATTTTTAACTATGCATAGTGTGGCAATTTAGTCCAGCAATTTTTAGAAACAGGAATATCATAAAAATTTAGACCTTTTTTAGAACTGAAATAGCGAAGATTAGGGCAAATTTATTAGTTACAAAAATAGTGAATCGGCTAAACTCTTACGCGAATTTTTTAGCAAAAAATTGGGAAGTATTTTTATCAACAGATTTATTCCAATTTGCAACTTATTTCATCAGAAGGATGCAGGGATCCTTTTGTAATCCCGTATTGTACAAATTGAACCTAGGTTTATAGCTTTCAGCTATTAAATAAAGTAATAGCATCAAATTATATAGTCGATTATTTCGAAAAAACTTTGATTGTCTTAAAACCTTACCGAGTACCTATATGTCTCTTAATTGTCGATAGCTTTTACATTCTTCTTATTTAGTTTTACTTCTAAATAAATATTGTTTAAACACAATTTTTTTGAATGAAACGGTTACGTCAAAATGAATTTTTTATCATTTCTACTGTCATAATTTGGTATAATTTGTTAACGTTACTAACCTAACACTAAGACTTAGGTTTTATAAAAATTTATATAAATATAAAACTGTGCTGGCCTAAACCACACAAATGACGGAAGTAAGTTTCTATATAAGTAAAAAGTTGAAGGCATTTGAAAGTGATTGAGTACTAATATAATAAACCTCGCGCATTTTAGAAATAGTGCTCAGAGGTTAGTGTTTTAGAATTGCAGAATTTCTTTTATGATAGGTAAGAGTTCTGTACCCCTAGCACGAAGTTTTCGCGTTATCGAATCGAAAGGCGGTTCTCGGCTATTATTCTGAAGTGTCAATGACTAAATGTCTAAATCTCCACGTTATGGACTTAAGTAGAAAAAGAACATAATATATTATATAAATATTATATACGTATAGCTTGTTGCTATACGTATATAATTTATACCATTTTTTTAATTTATAATAACGAAAGGGATTATTAAATATATGAAATTTGTTTCTTGCGAGATTTATTTTAGCTTCATTTACGTTCATACTCGTCGAATCACAAAAGCAGAAAATTCATATTGGAAGAATTTAGTAGAATGACAATAGATGTGCCTCATAACTTCATCAATGATACGGCGCTTTTATTGTTACTGAAATAAAATGTTGCTGAGTATATTATATGTTTTTATAGTTATTACATATATGTTTTTCACCCGCGTAAGTCCCAATCCCGCGGGAACTCCGGGATAAAAAGTAGCCTATATGTTATTCTGGGTCTTCAGCTACCTACATACCAAATTTCATCGTAATCGGCTTTGTAGTTTTTGTGTGAAAGAGTAAC
>NJDD01003632.1:8706-23766 GCA_002245505.1 Calephelis nemesis | reverse complement strand
CGGCGCGCCCGCAGCAGCGTGGCCCGCGCAGCCCGCGCCCGCCCCGCCAGCGTCTGCGCGCGCGCCAGCCACGTCAGCCACTCCACGTCGTGCTGCATGCGGAACTTGCGGATGCAGTTCTCGTACTGCCCACACATACACAACACACATTACACATCCGAATTACTACTATCATTTACATACATAATAATACCTATCACAAGCACAAAAATGTATTTACTTTTAAAAAATTTTTCACATTTTTTTTTACTTTTGTATTAAATTAAAAAAAAAGTATTTTTTTACATTACAACAAGTCGATGTTATGCTTCAATTTCGATATGGGAAAATAATTCGAACACTGTGGAATGACACTGACCACTTTATCTCAACATTTAAACAGATTTTTGGGAGAAAGTTAAACAACACAAAAAACGGACGAAGCCACAGGCAACGTCTATCAAAAACGTACTCTAATATCAATACTGTGAGGATGGTTGGATTAATGGATGCTTGTTACTCTTTCAAACAAAAAATCAATTTCACAGTAATAAGTTTATACATCAATATAACACACATACTACAATTTATAGATTCTGCAAATTTGGATAGCAAGCAAAGCCACCATATGCAAACTAACACTATATAAATAAACAAGCAAACGCATTAAATACGTGTTATAAAGTATGACTCAAAAACCGCTTGTCAGATCTTTATAACATTTAAATTAAGCTATTTCTAAATTTTTAAACTTCATTCACACATAATAGAATAATCGTTTAACAAACACACAACTGTATTAAGAACCTACTCCTTTTTAATTAAAATCACATAATAACAAATCGCTAAATATATTGATAAATTGAAGCTTCAGACTAATTTTTAATAAATATTTCTTATATCATTTCAAACAATTTTTCCACTTTTATTTTTTTTATATTTTTTCGGACAACAGAAACCAAAGAATCAAAGACCAAAGAATAACAAAAACTGATATAATCACAAGTGTCACAAAGACAACTGACAGTTATATTTATATCCTTCAAAAGGTAAAATAAAGTATTCACTACTGTAGAGCCACATAACAAATACTTTTTTTTAAGCAAATAGAGAATAATTTAATCTTGCACTTATTGTTAAACGATTATTGTAAAATAGTTAAATTTTAGCCCATATCCTGTGTTTTGGATAAATGTTCACAGTTAAAAAAAGATCATTAGGGTATGTTCAGGATCATTCTTTCTTAATTTAAAAATTGTGAAAATTTACAAGTGTATTATTATGTATTAGTATTAGTATTATTAGCGGCTACCAAATACTACTTAAAAACTATTACTTACCAGGTAAGTGGAAAAATTTAAACATTTTAAGAGAAGCTAAACTAAACATGTGATTTTATTTACAACTAGCTGCGCCCCGCGGTTTCACCCGCGTAAGTCCCAATCCCGCGGGAACTCCGGGATAAAAAGTAGCCTATATGTTATTCTGGGTCTTCAGCTACCTACATACCAAATTTCATCGTAATCGGCTTTGTAGTTTTTGCGTGAAAGAGTAACAAACATCCATACATCCATACATACAAACTTTCGCATTTATAATATTAATAGGATAATAAACTTATTTTAATAGTAAGTACTTAAAACAACTGTGTAGCTATGGTGCATAACTATCGACGAAATCGACAAGGGATTAAAACAATCACTACAGGATTTGAATCATTGGCAGCTCAAATGGTTAGAGCATTCGTCGCTATACACAAAAAAGTACAAATTCTTTTTTTTTTATGTTATAGGAAGGTAAACAAGCAGACGGATTTCCTGATGGTAAGAAATTCACGCCGCCTAGAGACACCGAAAATTGTAATGGTGCGTTGCCAACCTGAGGTCAGGATGTTAGGCCTCGAGCAAAAGTAAGTTTACCGGCTACCTTACCCTCCGAACCGGAACACGTCATGACGTTATGGCGGCAGGAATAGGTAAGGCGGTGGTACCAATCCGGGTAAACTCTACTCTACCACCTAGTAAATTCAAAATTCAAATCGTTTCCGAGATTAAATATTGTAAATTATAATATTTAAACACACTTTTCAAATTGGATAAGTTTTGGACTCATGTCCATTATCACTGAGAATATCAAAAGATAAAAAAGAATTAAAAGACGACTTACCATTTGTATAGCGTTGATGTACTGTTTTTGTTCAACGTAAATATGAGCTATGTTCATCCACACGTCGGGAAAATCTGCGGTCGCCTCCCGCACTTGAGCGAAGATATCGCGCGCCTCGTTTATACAACCCTAGGGAGAGGAAGCCTTTGATAAAAAATACATGAAATGGAGCAAAAAGATAAATATATATCCCTAGACAAGTTACACAAATTGGATCTAACCCCAAAGTATTAGCAAATTATGTGCTTGTGTTATGGGTGTTAGTCAACGATTCTAATACTTAGAAATGCTTATTTAGATAAAATAATACATTTAATAAACACCCACACCCGATAATGCAAACATCTAAATGTTCATCACACTAATGCCTGCCCCCGTCGGGAATCGAACCCGAGCCTCGCGGTTCGTCGATGTAGTTAGGCGTGTACGCTAGCCACTCGATCAACGAGGCGGTCACAACGAGCTGTTCAAAGAGATAAGAACTGTAGTTAAATATGTGCTTACGAAATTGTATTTCAAAATCTTATAAGTTTGATATTTAAATTTACAAGGCGCAACGTTAACCACATGATGATTTTTGGGATTTTAAATCCACCCTGGTAATGCATGGTGAGTTTTAAAATTACTCAGAAAATCAAGTTTTACTATAGAATAACTAATAGTACTGCGTACAGTAGACGCACTGATGTATAAAACACAAAATTAAATTTAATATATGTATCAAAGGCTCATATAGCGATTAGTGAGTAGGCTCAATTTACTTAAAAACTCAAGCATGTTAATCAGAATTCAACCTTAAGGAGTTGATTGAAGCCTCTTACAATGCTGACGTGACTTCTGTACAGTCCGGTGAAGGTGTAAAAACCTCGCAGTTAGCAACAAATTAGCCATTCAAAACAAAACGTGACTTCAGATATTATTGTTATTCCCGGTTTTCTAATGAGACTCTTCAAAAGGCACGCCGCCTCAATCTACGTAAAATGCAGGTTGATCCCTCTAATTTTACCAAACGTCTAGCAGCAAAAATACGTAAACCTTACTTCAAAATTGTAAAAAGGCAATATACAGTCAAAACCGTTTATGACGACTTCGTTTAGAACAACATGCCGGTTAAACTGACCAAAATCAAAGGTCCTGGCTGTATGTTATATGACCGTCTTATCGAAAACATTGGTTTTTACGACATTGTTTACTATGACATACCGCATTAAGCGACCACATTTGGTTAATGTTTTCGGACAATTACATCAGTAGAACGACCGGCTCAGCTGTATTTTAAGCAATTTGAATAGATAACTGTATCCACATCTGGCACAGTATAATTGTCAATGGCTATTATCGTAAAAGTAAACAAAGTTTAGCGTCTGTTTCAATTCTTAGAAACAAAGCACATGCATGCCGTAGCCTCAAGGCCCGCTTCGTCATATCTCAAGTCAGTTTGTTACTTATCTTTACACAAGGAATAGGAAGACTCGGAAGAACAATTTACAGTGCCAACTTTGATTGACGGTCTCAATGCTGTTAGTGTATTACGAAAGATTGTTCTCTTTAATGAAGAGATCCACATGCAGGGAAATTGAAACGATACGCTGACTAAAATCCAACGTGAATTACAAAATGTGTATGCACGTCAGAAGTGTTTCAAACAAACTAAAATTACAGATTTTATGCATACAAAAATGATGGAAAAATAATATTGTTCTTTTATATTATACGTTTGTATTGAAGTACACAAAATGCGGTTTAATTTCCTACATGAATATACATATTATCTTTCCTATTAATACCCATCACAGGTTGTTACAACTATCGGTTTTGACGTTTCAATATGAGTAATCCCTTCAATGTCGTTATATCAGATTTTGACTGTATTACCTTAAAAAGCACATGTCACTAGTACTTTGGTCAGGAACAATATCTGGTAGGACACATCTGCTTACTCACCTTATGCGCCAAAACACACCCAATCCCATTAGCAGCCCATATATTCTTGGGGTCATTCTTTAACACTTGTTTGTACATCGTCAACGCTCGCTCTTGATGACGTTTCTCCCTTTCCTTTTCGCGGCAAGGTTGATGCAAAGTTTGTAGCCACACATTTCCTGAAAGGATACCAATTATAAGTAAAATATCCCTAAATTATAAAATGGTAAGAGCAATATACAGGGAAAATGGGAAAACAATATTTTAATGATTCCCTTACAAACTGAACGGGTGGAACGAAGTTCGCCGGAGCAGCTAGTATAATATACTTAGAAAGTGTTTTTTTTAAACTTAGACAAATCACACAAATTGAATCTAACCCCAAAGTAAGCAAATTATTAGTATTTATAAATGATCAATCAATTTTTTCTAATATACAATAGGAGGCAAACCAGCAAGTAGGAACCTGATGGAAAGTGATCACCGTCGCCCACGGACATCTGCATCACCAGTATTATCACAGATGCTTTGTCGAACAGATTTAAATAAATTAGTAATATTCCAGCATTGAATCGTTTTACACGACGGAACCGCTAGCTGATAATATATGATACTTAACATAGACTTAATACATACACCTTTTGAAGTGAAACTTCTTTAACGGGGTTGGAAATAAATTTAGTGTAACATTTTTTCGTTACGCGTCACATTTTTCCGTTACGCGCCATCTTTTTTGTTATCCCTACCATGCGTGATTCGAAGTATACATTCTCCAGCGGAGTAGGGATTGGCAATAAACTTTATTTAACAAATTTCTGTAAAGTTGCATATAGTAAATTATTTTTTGAAAAATAATGTCATAAAGAAGTTTCACTTCTTACGAGTGTACGCTAGTACACGCACACATTTTTTTTTGTAATAATGTATTAAATTTCCCCTTGTCATCTAAACAGCCCACTTATATACAACAACATGGAAACTTACCAAGGGCGATCAGCGAATAAGCGTCACTGGATGTAGAAGAATTCTGTAATATCCTCTCGAATTTCTTCTGCCCAGGACCCCACTCTTGCTGAGCCAAGTGAAGATTTCCGAGCAAGGACCAAGTATCTGGATGCTCTGTGTTCACTTTGAGGGCTTCTTTGAACCAATCTGAGGCTTCATAGATTTGTCCTTTGTCTCGAGCCATACAGCCTAGCCTGAAATTGCCAATTGTACGTGTATATAAACACTGGCCAATCTTGTTGACAATAATTCAAAAAATCAAACGATTCATATTGATATTGTCATAAACATACATATATAAATACTTGATAAAATAACATAAAACTGTAGAAAATCCCCATCATAGTCTTGATCTGCTAAGTAGACTAGACCATCTGTTTCTTTGCCAGGCAGCTTGGAAGAGGCAAGAGCATGGGTTAAAATAAAGTTTATTACTGTTATAGTTAAATGTTAAAACTAAAATTGTAATTTAAAGCTAATTTTTAAGAACAAATTTGCTTTTTTTTAAGAAAAAAAAAAACAAAAAATGGTGAAAATTTAAATAGGCCTGTACCTACCCTTACTACGTTAAAACATCCGAATTTGTAACCCTGTTTTGCAAATAAACTATTTAAATTTACCACCAAGACAACTGGTGGTAGAGAACTGGGCAGCAACTTGTCCGGGTGGGGATCCACCATCTTGTCTCTTCCCGTCATCATAATGACTGGAAGTGGTATCTGGTAGATTTGCACAACAGGCCCACATTCCGGCCACAGGACAGCGACGCACCTATCACATCAATAGGCTACGGTTGTTTCTTTTAATTAGGGCTTGTTCATAGACCTCTCACATAAAGTTATATTTTTTTTTTACAACACTGGTGAGATAACATTTTTCAGAGATAAAGTTGAAAAAAAATCATTTAATAGACATAAGAGCACTTAGGATTAATCTCAAATTTGACATACCTTAAATAACAATCTATGTAATTGGGATGCTCTTTCAGGATATCTTTATATAGTTTCTCTGCTTTGTTGTACATACACTGGGCTTCATTTAGTCGAGCCAAATTATACATAGTTGTGACCGCTATGCTATTATAATATTGTGCATCTAAAGTTTCTGCTTCTACCTTTTCTCTGTAAAAAAATACAAACAATATATTGGTCGAGGGTTTAAAAACCACATCCATCCATCTCTTTGTCTGAATCAATTGCAAAAGAAACTCTAGCGGTCCGGCGTCTGGCTTAACTTCTTGAGGTCCTGGGTTTGATTCCCGAGTCGGGCAACAAAAAAATACGAAATGCACATTTTCAATTTTCGAATAAAAAATAAAGTTGCCTAGGAATGGATATGTGTCCAGTTGGCGATATCACATTATGGGACTTGGGACTCAGAGAGGTACAACTATTTTAAGTGTTGGTACTACAATACCTTTTAAAAAACTACTTACTAGATCTCATTCAAACCAATTCCAAATTTAAATTGGTGGAAGTTTATATGGTAATGTACAACTTATAGTTTTTTTGTTTTGTCATTCTCATATTTTAGAAGTTACAGGGGTTTTAGATGCAACTGAGATCGGTAGAAGCCAGTTTCATGCTTTGTTTATGTTGAACCATGCATTAAAGAAACATCAAAAATTGTTTTTTATTGTTAAATTCTTAAACAAGTCATAGATCAAAAGTGTTATTGATTCTGATCTGTCTCTCAAAACTTAGTTAGTCCTTTAAATATATGTAACCCTGTATAAACTGATCCCACTATCATAGTTACCTTTCTAATGCTTCTTCAAGATATTTTTTTGCCTCATCCAAATTCCCAAGACGATAGTGTAACGCTGCTACATTGTTAAGGATCTCAGCTGGAATATCAGCGTTCACTTTTTCTTTCAGTATTCTCATTGCTGTGCTATATGCGTTAAGAGAGCCCTAAGAAAACAAATTAAATATACACTCTCAATAGAAATATGGACCGCTATTCCATATTATATATCTTATTTGACTGCCTCGTTAGTCAATTCAAATAAATTCAGCTGATTCGATAAAATAATTTATTGTTTACTATTAACAAAATGTGATATACTCGATTCAAGAACAGTTTTTTCCATTTTTCCTATTTTTTAATAGACTTTTCAATTTGTTTCACATGTCTAGGGACATTTATTCATTACATAGTATAATTTTTATAGGTCATATTTGTTTTAATTTAATTGTAAAAAATCATTTCTTTAAAGATTTTTAGTTTCTCTTGAAAAGCATATTTTATTAACCAAAAAATATACAATAATCATACAACAAACATTTACATAAATATTCTTGAACAAATTACACAGATTGATCTAAGCTTAAAGTATTTTATGCTTATGGTATGAGTGTTACTCAATAATACCAATTCTGAAGAGAAAGAAAACTTAAATAGATACCAAGATGAATATAATAAAAATCCCGGAACCAAGAATACAGACATTGATGTTGTTCACACAAATGACTGTCCTCGCTGCTAAGCAAACTCGAACGTTGGTTGGATTTTTAACAATCATAAATACAGATTACACTATGTCCAAAAGGATTATAAGTCAAAATCACATACCTGCAGATCATTTTGTTCTAGTATCTGAGCCAATTCAATCCAGGCTTCAACATCGTCAGGAAATTGTTCAGTGACCTTCTTTAAGTGCTGTCTCGCTATATCTCTTTGAAGTTGTGAAGGGGAATTGGCATAGAGCGAGCCAAGGATCTTCATAGTTTCATAATTACCTGGTTGAGCCTTTAAAACTTTCTCAAAGCATTGTGCTGCCTGTTTCAAAGAGATAAATAATTTCAGAATACATTTGATAATTTTATTAATTTTGAAACTATCACACTAACAGAAAAAATTTCTGCAATTTTTTTAAAAAAAAATATTTACCTCCTATAACAGAAATCTCCTAACCGTACGCGTTTTTAAAATAAAGCCATCTGTTTGTTATATTATAACATAAAATACTTACATTTTCAGTATCACCTCTATAAATATACATCTGTCCAAGCCCATAGTGTGGCAGAACAAAATTAGGTGGCGCAAATTGTGTAGCTTGATAATAGTATTGGAAGGCTTGCACGCAATCGCCTTGAGCATGGAATGCCCTGGCCAAATGGTGACAGCTTTCTGCTCTCATAGCTTCATTCTCCGTGTTGTGGAAAGCATGTAAAGCCAGTCTTTGGACCTTGCCATAATCCTGATGATATAAAGAATAATAACCAATAGTGTTACTTTCACTGACTGCATTTGTAAGTGGATGTTGGTGCAAAAATGAGAAAGGGCCTGCTCTATTAGATTGTTCATGTGGAAAGAGTGAAGATGAAAGGTTGACAAAAAAGATACACAATTGAGCAGGTTTTAGGTAAATACATGTTAGGAATATTACACATTATTTTGAGATATTACATATAATTTAAAAACTGACGTATTATATAAATTAAGCAAGACAATTGACGGATATGAATGAAAAAAACAATCTTACCTTTTTAAAGAAAAAATGATTAGCCAAATGATTAAGAACCATAGGATTTTTTGGATCAATAACATATGCCTTTGTCAACATGATAACAGCCATTTTGTTTGATTCACTTTCTTGTAAGTTTAGCTTCAATATGGACAATCCCACCAAAGCACCAACACATTGAGGATCCAATTGTAATGCTCTTTCAAAAGCCATCCTAAAATGTTTAGTAAAAAACAAATAATTTAAGTGGTTAGTAGCATTTCAGCAAGTGACAAAGGGTAGACATTTAGTTATTGTAGTTTCAATTAAATCAATTAAAACACAATGTTTGTTTCATTCGTTTTGTTTATTAAAATATGAGTCTATCCACTTTTCAGTTAAGCCCAGCTGTTTGTAGCTATAGCATAGCTTGTAGCTTTATGTCCACTTTTCACAACAAACTCACACTCAAAAATAGCTGTCTTTATTGGGCTGTTAAATATTTTTTTTCCAATTAAAAATTCTTATATTTTAACAAAATTGTTATACAACTTGCCTAGCTTTTTCCTGATTGTTTAATTTCATAAAACAGTGCCCCATTCCAAGTCGAAGTGCAGCTGGGCTATTTGGATTGGTTCTCAGTGCTTTTTTATAGAATGCCAAAGCACCTCGATAGTCCTTTCTATTGAAAGCAATACAGGCTTTTCCCAGTAGTGAAGGAACATTATTGGGGGACTGGTTCAAAACAAAATTGAATTGAGTATCAGCCTGACCCATTTTATCACCTTCCAATAGACAGAAATATGCTCTTCCCAGCAGATGGTTCTGTAAAAGTTAAATAAAATATTCTTACATATGACAAAAAAATAAAAGGTGTTTGATCTACATATAATGAGAATATTCATGTCTTTTTTCTTTAAACTTAACATTTAACATTAACACTTAAAATACATAAAAAATATATGTTATTCATTTATATTTAACTAAAGTTTTCAGCTAGACGTAACATAATAAATAACATACACCGCTGTTACAACCATATTATTATGGAGATAATATAAATGTTTTATTCCTATCACTGTTTATGATACACAAGGCACAACTAAAAATAATTAGTGATCTACATTCTAGATAGTTAAAAGCATGTAAATTTTGGTATTCATTTATTAAAATGCAATCCATACCTGATCATACATGATAATTTTATCAGCCATTGTATACAAAAGAGTTGCTTTCGTAAACAACTCTTTCTTTTTATCCTTAGACTTTTCCTTGTTAGCTTCTTGCACATAATATGCGGCGAGCATATCGAGGGCTCTCATTTGATCACGCTCAAAGTCCCTATAGTCAATGTTCGCATCAATACGCGATGCTTCCAATATTTTAAGAAAATCATCAATCTTCTTCTGTTTATAATAAGCAAGCTGTAAAAAATATTTAACAACCTATTAGATCAATCACAGAACAAATAATACAAAAACATAAATTATTAAAGTTACAAACTTATTATGTTTGTATTATGTGTCTTCATCAACTATAAAATAATAATGTGAACAACTTAAACATAACTAGGATGTATATAGAACCAACACTTATACCAAGATACACAGGCAAATATGTTCTTTGTTTATCTTGTTGTTGTTCAATGATCATTTTTCGAGAGACATTTATCACTCACACAGACGTTGAGAATAATAAATAATTATCAAAATAATTGAAACATTCTTTTGTCAACATAATGTGTGATCTCTTTAATATAAAAAAGTACATGTCATTTTTTAAACAGATATAGCATCTACAGTTTTTGCTAATTTTAATTTTTATTATGATATTAATTTTCATACCATTTTTAATTAAAAGTAAGATTATAATAATGTGTGAGGTTATGTTATTAATACCTACCGCGACATTGATCCAAACATTAAGTTGTGAACGTTCTTGTTGTAATATACTAAGGACTTCATCACCACAAGGTAGTTGTTCAGGATCGAGCTCTATCACCTAAATTGAATATAAAATTTATTACGCCATTGATAGTTTCAAAACAAATTTCAATTTTGATTTCTGTTGTTACGGATGCAAACATACCTCATCGGTGCTCATCAACGGAATTTCGAGCGACATGATGATTTATTTTGTTTTATTTTTCTTTAACTTACACGTAAAACATATTTAAAGAAAATTGTTTTCAGTAGGTATTCACAAAATTTTGATCAAAATTGACATCGACGCACGCAAATCGTAATCACCAAATATTTTCCAACCAAAGAGTAAAGTAACTGTCCATATGTTTCCAACTTCCAAGCACAGACTACCACAGACCAATTAGAGTACTGCAGACTACATAGAGATACCAGTTTATCGAAACTTACCAACCCAATCTTTTTGTATGGCTAGAACATAATATTTAGCCAACACATAAAATATTCTACCAACATCATGATATGAAATGTTGCCATATGAAACAAACTCAAAATCAGTAGTTTTTTTTTGTAGTAAACTTGGCACAATTTATTTATTTTTTCAACAAAATAGCTTAAAAGTTGCTAATGACAGGGTAATAAATGAACGTCAGTTTTAGGTTACGCTTTAAGTACAAAAAATACTGATGTCATTGAAAAAAAATCATTTGACATTTAGCTTATGGTAGAATAAAAATTTAACCTTGGCCACACGCATACTTTGGCAACCGCGTGTTAATTTTTTCATTCAAATTTTAAAAACAAGTACGCTTTTTGCAATTTGTTAAAACCGACATATTTGTTTAGTTTTTCATTTATTTCTACTTTCTTTAAAATTCTGTGATCGCGTTACGTTGAGTCGAGCACCTGATCCTCCATTTCAGCCTTAGAGATATTGACTCTGTTTTCGTTTACTTTGAGATATTTGACTCTTTTAGTGTTAGTTTTGTGTTTGTGCCTTATACTTTTATGAACACGTAACGTTGAGAGCTCTTACTCCTCCTTATTCCCTTGTTTCAAACATTGACTTTAGTGTAAGTGAATTGAGGTGTTCACTCATTGTTACATCATGTTACATAACATTTTTAAATTTCAGATCTAAAGCCATTTTAGAGCTAAAGTGTAACACAAAGTTTTGTGGAAAAGTACAACAGTTAATGTTTAAAAAATTGTATTTAAGGGCAACAATAAAAAGCAAAAAAATCCTGTGAATTTAAACTTTATTTAAAATTTAAATTTAATTATTTAATTTAATTTATTTAATTTTAATTAATTTAAAATAAAGTTTAAATTCACAGAATTTTTGGGTTCCTTATAATGAAGTAGCAGAGTTGCTAAATCATCTGCTAAACCGCTTTACTAAAAGCAGTCTAAATATTTTGAAATTTTAATTAATTATGGGTTAATCCTGAAATTGTTGTTCTAACAAAAGTTTCGATGATTGCTTGATAAGTACAGAAGAACTTGGAATTAGTATAATATTGTACTGCTGATTGATATAGCTTTGTAATAGTAACAATTTGTTCAGATTTTAAATGGTATACCTGTCTAAATAAAAGTAATGTTGTCTAACGAAATGTAAATATTAGCTTGTGTGAACAATATTTTAATAAACAGAAATAAGTTACGTGTTTGTTTTTTATTTCACCTAACTAAAAAAAATAATTTAACGCCACTTTGGTGGAGCGGTCCGGAATTGACTTCTTGAGGTCCTGGGTTCGATCCCCGGGTCGGGCAACAAAAATATTAGAAAATAGTCATGTATTTTCAATTTTCTAACAATACGAACGTACGTTGCCCGGGACTGGATATGTGCCCGGTAGGCGACAGGTTTGCCACCTTGATTGTGGGACTTTAATAAATTGAATGTCGGGAGAAATGGCGTGTTGTTTCATATAAATTTATCGATATCGATACCAACAATTATCGACTTTTTACATCCCTATTGAAGTTTTAGACATGTGATTGCTGTCGCTGTCAGATAATGACAGACACGACTAATTGAATGTTGTCAGTATTCTACGGTTGGCAATTTTTGATAACTTATTCTGAAAATCTGAATGTACTGAGTTCCGTCTCTTAAAACGCAGTGGTATATTCTCTTTGGAGATACTACCAAAGGATTATCGCTAAGTACTTTTCGGTTTTATATGGAAAAGCAGCTTTGCTTTTTAGTTTTGGCTTTCAACATTAGATGGCATTAAAACAATTTTTTTTATCACTACTTTGAGTGAGTGTAAGCAACTGGCATTAGTCAAGTTTAATTCGTTTGCATCAAGTTACTTCCTGATTTTACAAAACATGGTTTGAGTTACTTAAAATAATGCATAAGTCATCATAAACAGTCATGTGGGGGTTTATAGAGAAGCGGTAACATCCCAAGATCACTGCTGTGCGATATGAAATGGCTGCTTCGAGAAAAAATATTATTTTCTTAATTTATAACGGCGATTCAATAAATGTGAAAAAATGAATGTTAATTTTTTTTTTCTATCCCACGAAAACTCAAACGAAAAATTAAATAAAATAACATACTTATAATATTATTATTATATTTGTATTAAAGATTCATTAAAACGTGTCAAAATAATTTTCCGTTTCCTATCAAAATGCGAAAAATAATTACTCATCTTTATTTTAAACGAAAAAATTTTAAGGGAAATTTAACAAAAATATGAAGTGTGGAATGGCATTGAAATAGGCTCCTAAATGCATAGATTAATATACTACTAGCGGAGCCTAAGCTTCGAATACTTATAAGCCTTCTGTATACCACTACTATTCGAAAAACTGTTTTACACCAACGCAACGAACTACGAACGATGAGTGTTAGACCATCAGATTCCAGGTAGTTCTTAATTTTTCAATTATTACAATATATATCAAATATTGTAATAAAAATGTAATCCTGTTAAACATCGCACAAAAATACCAAAAATCCTGTTGGTGAAAAATATAGTAATTAAATCTTAGATACGTAAGGTAAGGGGGTTTTACGTACATATACATATAAACGTGGTAATACGTAAGCGAATAAACTGTAATCACTGAAACTACGTACACATTTTCGTGTTCTTTTCTTAAAAACATGGTTTTTAACCATTTTTTACGACCTATTTTTTATCGCACTACTTTAATACTTAAATGAAATGGTATTTTATTTTGATTAATTAAAATTTTCCAATTTTTTGATAGAACATTTAACGAGTTTTAAAATTTTACTCTTGCAACACTGACTTTACTTTGTCAATTGTCAGTCTTGGTGATTTTTCCGATTCCAATGTTTGCGATTTGAGCTATTTTAATATAGACTACGGGCCCATGCCAAAAATAGATGGGTCATATGAACCACCAGGTGATGTATATAGGACGATATAAGAGCATTAAATAATAAGATTCAGCACTATGCCGTCACCTGTAAGCTGTCCAACTGAGTTCAGGTGAGAATTCAAAAGTGCAGGTAGAGTAAGTCCGTTTTGGTCACTTATTTTTGTACGACCCAGACATGACTTTGCTAAATAATAACTAATGACTAAAACAAAGAATTAATACGGAAGACATGACTTGAAAATATATGACAAGAAAATATTTATTAATACGGAAGACGTGGCTGTATGGACTCAGATCCTTTGGCTTTCCCCGACTGGGATAAAATAAAAAAAACAACTAAAAAAATATTCAAAAAGTAACTTTAAATTTCGGTTTTTGGCGCCAGCGTGAATGAAGATGGTCGCATTTTGTCATAATTATTGAATTTCGTTTTTATATTGAGTGAAATTAGGTAATTTAGGTGGGAATTAGTTTAGTTTTTTTCAGTGAAAGTGCACAAACTAAATAATCATGAAGAAATTAGTGTATCGTGAATTTCCTCGCTACCGCCAAATATCCCAAAGTGAGATTGTGTAAAATGACCACCGCTTTACTCAAGACCCTGACGTTACTTTGTAAATAGTGACTAATGACTGTATAAGAATAATTAATACGGAAGACACTGTTGTGACTAATGACGAAATAATTAATACGGAAGACGTGGCAGCATGGCCTAAAGGTCTTAGCCGGCCCCAGAAAGAGGCAAATTAACTTAAAAAAAAGAAGGGGTTGGCGGGAACGGTCGGAGAGGGAAGGCGCGCTTTTCGAGGTTTCCCTCCAATCTTTAAGCTAAAAATATGTAATATAATGTAAAAATGTATAATTTGTAAATTAATTAAAGTGTAAATTACTTAGTTGTGTGTAAATGTGATTTATTAAATAAACTATATAAGTGAAAGACTATTTTAGTGTTCTATCACGACAGAAGAGGCAGAGGCCTGAACAAGAAAGGAAATTGAAGACGAAACGGGAAAAAGACATGAAATATTAAGATATGGGTTTATTACATAATATAAGACTAGCATAAAGTATAGAGGTAAAAAATAATAATAATAAAATTACTTTATGTAGAAGTTTTGGCACCAACATGAAAGAAGATGATTTTGGTGTTCAGAATTTTGTTTTCATAATTTGTGTGAAAATAATCGTAATTCAAGGATGTGACGTACTATAAAACAAATTAACAAATATATTAACTTAAAGAAATTA
>NJDD01003631.1:36857-51478 GCA_002245505.1 Calephelis nemesis | reverse complement strand
TTTTACGAGCTGCCTGGCACAGGAAGGCAGATGGTCTATTCTACAAAGGAGCCCGAACCAACACGGGGCAAATCACCTAGAACGTCACCATCTTCCTAGATGATCTACAGACACTACTGACAAGAGCGATATCGTAACCATGCTGGTAAACGTTCATTATTACACAGTATTAAATCACCTGTTTTTCTTTTAAAATAAAACTATTGATGAATCACGTCACAAGGTCCGGCTGTTATCAAATTAAAATGTATTAAATGAGATAAGGCTTGATAAATGAAATATGTTATGTATTTTCTGCAGCCACTGCAGGTAGTCTTTAACCGACGCCAGAAAATGAGGAGGTCTCTTTTGTGTTTGTTTTACGATTACTAGGCCAACAGCTAACCGATTTTGATGGTTCTGTTTTAAAAAATAGGTCATGATTCTTAGATGGTCCCTTAGTTTTATCGTGACCTGACACGTGTGTTTTTGAGTTGTACATAATAGTACGTACATTTTTCTACGATGAGGTCGACAAGATAAGTTAAAAATGTATATATTATTAAGTGTAACCCAAAAACTTCCTGTAGGGTGTTGATAAAATTTATATAAAACCTGTTCGGAAACACCTGTGCCTCTGCCTACCTCTTCGGGGATATGGGCGTTAAGATACTTCGGAAACATTTTCTATCTTCCGAAAAATAATCAAATCGCATCGTTGTACCCAAGGAAATAGTTAAAGCCGGCTTTTGCAGTTTTCCTACACTTAGTTATATTAGTGTGTAATAGCGAAATCAAAAATACGAGCTATGCTTGTTTTTTGTGACAGCTATTAAAATACTCATATTGTCTAGACATATATGTGCAATTAACTATAGGAATAACTAGAACGCGTACTAAACAGCGCATTTAATTAATGCTATGAATTATGTTAGCAATCGTATGTTTTTGCATGTTACACAATACAAATCGGCAATTATTACACGCACGTTGCGCAGCTACTAGCACCGCTCAGTATGATCTACATCACAGAGTACGGTAATAATTCTTTAAAGAAACATTTATAGGTTGTAGCACAGTTAGCATACAACGTGGTTAAGGTTCATGATTTATAGATGTCGCTACAATTTCCATAAGAGAGCCATATTATGGAAAATTCACCCCCTGTGCTACATTACCCTGACTACCTTTTTTTGTATGGTTTTAGTGTTGCTAACCTCGCAGTTTTTATAACTTCACTGGACTTTCTTTTTTATGTTATAGGAAGGCAAACAAGCAGACGGATTTCCTGATGGTAAGAAATTCACGCCGCCTAGAGACACCAAAGATGGTAATGGTGCGTTGCCAACCTGAGGTCAGGATGTTAGGCCTCGAGCAAAAGTAAGTTTACCGGCTACCTTACCCTCCGAACCGGAACACGTCATGACATTATGGCGGCAGGAATAGGTAAGGCGGTGGTACCAATCCGGGCGAGTCGCTGCGAAACTCTACCACCTGGTCAGATGTCACGGTGTTAGTGATGATAAGCCTATGCTCGCCTTTTACGAGCTGCCTGGCAAAAAAGGCAGATGGTCTATTCTGCAAAGGAGCCCCGACCAACACGGGGAAAACTTTATGAGCCGAGCAGAGTCCTCAGCCCAAGACGTCATTATTTAGATGGGTTGGATTGTCTTCTGCAGCACCAGCAAAAAGGGCTTGCTCCAGGAGACCGTACCTCGACTTGGTGCTGCGTTCTAGTTGCTGGGTGGATCGATTGGAGGCGCAGTTCGGAAAAGAGTTCTTCGTAGTAGACCGGAGACCGGAGTAGTATAGTCCGGTTCGGTCCGGTGTAGTGTTATGTTCTTACTACCTATAATATAATAATGGCAAGGCTTTCCTGCCGTTCCCGGCATTCAGGGTCGATCCGTTTGTGCAAGTTGAGCGGCTGTATAGGGTTCTTGGATTAAAGAGCACGAAAACATAGCGAGCATTGGAAACACATGAAAATCATGAAAAATTACGACGCATCTAAAATTGAAGTATTCTTTTGAAATTAAAACTAAAAATTTCACCACAGGATTTTAATCTTCAATAGCTCAAACGGCTAGAGCATTTGTTGGCTTAAAACTAAAGGGTACAGGTCCAAATCCTGTTTCACTCTTTAAAATTTTCACTCTTTAAAATTTGTTGAAATTTATCTTAAGTACATGGCAAGTGTTCAAATAAAAATACTTTTAGAGAAACGAAAGTTATGGCCATTAAAAATGTGAATTTCATCTGTAACGATGAATTCATTTAGTAGGTACTGTAGGACATAGCCCTATATATTATGGACATAACTAACGGTAAAGGAAAGAATTTAAAATTTCGTGACAGGATTTGAATCCTAAGTTGTTCAAATCCTGTCTGGGCGAAATTTTTTCTTTCTTTTAAATTTGTATCTACAATTTAACTGTATTTTTACAGCAAAGATGTAAAGCCCATTCCAAAGAATCTCCATTTGCTTAATACGAGGGCCAAATTGAAAGTTTTTAGAACTGGCAACTTAAAGCATTATATTAAAAAAATAGGTTTAAATTTTGAAAATAGAACTCTTTACCAATAATATTGAGTAAACATTTCATTCATTTGTCATTTGTTTTACGATTTGGCGGCAAATTGAAAATTGTCTGTGCACGTCAGAATGAATTTAAGCCAAGAAAATTTTCGTGCAATGAGTTTTTATGACTTTCGATGTCATATAAGTCAACAAGAAAGTTATGATAGACTTCGATTGGCTTTTCACGATGAAGGCCCATCTCATGCCACAGTTTACAACTGGTTTAATGAATTCAAACGTGGTCGAACTAATCTCACCGATGATTTGCGTGAGGGACGGCCTTCTACAGCGACGACTGAAGACAATATCAGTGATGTGCGGCGTATGATAGAGACTGACAAAAGAGTGACCTATCAGCAGATTCGGACAAGTCTAGGCATAGGTATGAGTCAAGGGCACAAAATCCTCCATGAACATTTAGCGGTCAGGAAGCTTTGTGCCCGCTGGATACCGCATAATTTGACCGAGGCTCAAAAACTCCGCCGTGTTGATTGGTGCCGAGAAATGATCCAAAAATTTAACGGAGGTGACTCAAATGCTGTGTTCGACATACTAACGGGTGACGAAAGCTGGATTTACTGTTATGATCCGGAAACCAAAAGACAGTCTGCTCAGTGGGTGTTTCCTTCCGAAGAGTTGCCAAATAAAGTGAAGAGAGGTCGAAGTGTTGGAAAAAAGATGGTGGCCTCGTTCTTCGGAAAGACAGGTCATTACGCAACAGTTGTCTTAGAGGATCAGAAAACGGTTAATGCAGAGTGGTACACTAACAACTGTTTGCCACTTATCTTGGAAAAAGTTCGAGAGAAACGACCTCGCAGCAGGATCCTCCTTCATCACGACAATGCCTCGTCGCACACCGCCAGGCAAACGATCGACTATTTGGCGACCTCAGACGTGGAATTACTGGGTCACCCGCCGTGTAGCCCCGACCTCGCACCCTGCGATTTTTATTTATTCCCGAAAATAAAAGAAAAACATCGAGGAAAACATTTTATGGACGCCGAAGAAGCAGTGGCTGCGTTTTAAAACGCCGTCGAAGAGACCCCTAAGGCCGAGTGGGCAAGGTGCTTTTCTCAATGGTTCCATCGAATGTAGCGATGTATTGATGTAAATGGACGCTATTTTGAAAAGTTATAATAAAACTAATAACTTGCTAGAATGCTTAGTTTTTGATTTTCTAAGAACTTTCAGTTTGACCCTCGTATTGCCATTTAAATGTTAAGGCCATCATCATCAAAAGAAACTCACTCTAAATTTCATTATCGCAATCTTTTCGATTCAATTTCAGTTTTTTGGTTCGTGTATGTTTGGACGTGTTCCGGTTTGGAGGCTTAGGTAGCCGGTAAACTTACTTTTGCTCGAGGCCTAACATACCGGCCTCAGGTTGGCAACACACCATTACCACCTTTGATGTCTCTAGACGGTTTGCCTTCCGAAATCATAAAAAAAATCAATCTTAGGATTCCAAATTATCATGGTGTTTAGGGTAAGCCATACTCTCAAAAAATGAGCTAAGATCATAAAATCTGTATCAGTAATAGATTGTTCTCATCGACGTAGGTCGATTCGTTCGTTTCTAACTTCGATTAAGTGTAAGTATCGATCAATTAGTCTCTCTTGTTTTTTTAAACACTGATTATTTATTTCCGTTAAAATCACGATTATCATATTAATATGATTAAATTACTCTTGATTGATTGGTTAATTAATAAAGGTAAGGCGAACGACGCAAACAAGTGCTATGATAAGATACTAATATTGATAATGAAAACACGCAACACGTAGGTCTAAAATCATTACTTACTTCGCACGGGCGGACAAATTTCTAATTTTTCATAGAAATAACGAAACCTATGTTTCTCAGCTATAATGCCTGCTTCTACAGGTAAAAGATAATTTCAAATCCCACTTTTTGACATTGAAATCAACTACTTCGAAGCTGATCTCTAATTTAAAGATAGTCCACGCTCTTACATGGTTTAGTGACAGAGTAAGGATCACAGACTAGTAAAAGGACTACACGTTAAAAAGATCGACTATCTTGACATTTAGTATCTCCCGAAAATAGATTATTGTATTCCATCATAAAACACATGTAAGAAAACTTATCTTGCGATGCTTAATTGTGTCATTTAATGTCTAAAACCATAAAAAAATAAGGAAGTAAAGTGTATATGTATAACCCAATACAAAGAAATATTGGTAGTAGTTAGATATATTTTTTTTTAACTTTTTTTTTATTAGTTAATTTGCCCCTTTCTAGGGCCAGCTAAGATCTTTAGACCATGCTGCCACGTCTTCCGTATTAATTGGTTCTTATTAACAGCCATTAGTCACTATGTACAAAGTCATGTCAGGGTCTTGACTCTTGAGTTAAGCAGTGGTAACTTTACCCAAGCTCATTTTGTGAGATTTGGTGGCAAAGAGGAAATGCACAGTACACTAATTTCTTTATTATTATTTCACCTGTGCACTTGAACTAAAAAAAACTGAATTAATTACCACCCATATTAACCAATTTTACTCATAATTAACAGGAAGTTCATGAATGACGAAAAAAACACGAACATCTTCTTTCACGATGGCGTCAAAACTTCATAATTTTTAAGTCAACTTTGCCTCTTAAGACATGTTAAGACCTATTGCCATACTACCTCTTCATTCACAATATTTCTTCTATTTTTTTCCAAGTTAGAAGATTACTACCTAAGACAAGATTAGTAACTTATTTAACTTAAGATATTTAAGGCCAGTTTTATGTATTTCCTAAGTCATTTTATTTAACTCCTAATTTTTCCTATGATAGCTGGTATTTTCTGTAATGTTGTTATTACACGTGAAAGCCAATGCTATTTTTTATCATAATAGGTACACATCCAAAGCTACAACCCGTAGTAATCGCTTGCTCACGTTGTGACATAATTTGTCATTTTCATATAAGTATCTTTTTTTATGTTGAATAAATATCGGTATGATGATATGTGATATGATATGATATGAAAGATGCTATCACCACTGAGCACTTGCGGCGAATGATAGGATCGCATTTCAGCGGAGTGCATACCTAGTTTATAGGTAGTAATTATATTTCAACAATATTGAAACTTTTTTATTGTGTATTTTTCGTAGCTTGCCTTTAATAAACCGTCTCCCTCAACGAAATATGCCTATATTATGCTAATTATCTTCTTCGTTTTTCAAACAAAACTTTGTATTTAATAACCTTCACAAATCATTGAAAATATCAGCTTTTTACTTTTGTCCTATACTCTTTTAATTTAATAGTTTATCATTTCTAAACTATATGAATTCAATGTACTTGTCACTAAATTGATTTAGTTTTTCATTTCTGATACTTTTTATATTTAACATTGGAGAGAACCCTCGAAACGCTTTTTTTTTTTTTTTTTTTTTGGAATGACTATTGCGTTGCCAACCTCGCGGTTTTTACAACTTCACCGGGCTTTGTGGGCCGAGCAGAGTGCTCAGCCCGAGACATCATTATTTAGATGGATTGGACTGTTCCCTACAACGCCAGCAACAAGGGCTGTCTCCCGGGAGACCGTACCTCGACTTGGTGCTGCGTTCTGGTTACTGGGTGGACTAGGTGGAGGAATAGTGGCGGCTCGTCGCTCGGCGTTAGGCGCCGGGCGCAAGAGAGGTCTTCGTCGCCGAGACCGGAGGCGACGGTGTAGTGTAGTGTTCTGTGAATTAGTGTTCCGATTGGGATTGGGAGGGAGGTTCGCGTTCGCCACGGTTATTGGATCCGGTGGATCCGATAACACGTGACGGGGTCTCCTAAGTTTGGCGGGCGCGTTCGCGACCGGTGTATAGTCACACGCGGGTGCTAATACCGGGTTGGGCCTCGAAACGCACGCTAGACCTTTTAAACGTTTTCGTCAAATGGACCAAAACTAAAAAATGTTTTATGTTGCCATAACACACGCGTTAATCCCTCGTATGTAGGTGTATGTTGCTATTTTATTGTTACACTAAGTTTTTAAATAACGTATACGAAGTTGCTTGGTTACTAACTACTAAAAAATACAACAGATAATACTTAAGAGTAATCGATTTTTATTGAGCCAATGTTCAGAATTCACTTTTCTACAGTTTTATTTTGAGTAGGTATAGAGGTATCTAAATAGAATAAGTATAGTTAAGGTTAACCGTTTATTATTTTTTAGGTTTATACGGAATACACGATCGAATTAGGCTTAGTAAGTGTACTTAATATATATAAATAAATAAACATAAACTAATGTTAAACTATTCAATAAGAAAATGATGACAGCTAAGATAGTAGGAACGTAATTGAACTAGTAACACACATTCTATCACCGTAAGCGCGGGTGCACTGCTGATGTAGCGGGTGGCCGGCGCGGTGCCTGGTACGGGAAATATTATATTTTCTGTATTTGTGCGCCATGGCGCGTACCGGTGACCTCAGCTATGTATTTGACTGTAACTATGTAACCCATGTACAGAATTGAATAAAACTTATTTTCGATACGTATCGTAACATAATAAACAAATTACGACCAAAAGTATTTTTACGGTTTTTATTTTTTTCTATCGGCGTTACACGTAATATAATAAGTTAATATAACTTAATATATTTAATTAAATTATTGTAATTAACCAATTCAAAATGACATAACTTATGTTTAAAGTTGATTAATTTTAACATTTATTTTTTTTCGCTTTTGTAAAGCAGTTCTTTTTAGTTTAGTCTCTTGATCTAAGTAGTTTTTGAAAAGATCTTTAAGTTTTGAATATTAATATTTTTAAAATCTCTTAACGACCCTATCTTAAAAAGATAATTTTTGTTAATAACGTTTCGCTCTAGCGCGAGCGGTATAAAAAATAGAATTTCACAAATTATTCACGCTATATATTCTTATCAGTTATTAAGTAAATCAAAATAATATATTTAGAATATGCCATCGATTGATAATATCAAAATGCGATGTATTAATTGATAAATATTTGTTAATGAAAATTATATCGGAGACGTAACCATAATCGTTCACACCTGTGTTGATACCACTTTTCAAACCATCAATACCAGTGAATGATTTAAATGTAGTGAAAATGTTGCTACTATTGGTTGGACTACTTATATTTGCTCTTTACTTGTATGGTACTCGTAATTATAATTATTGGAAGAAGAAAGGCATATTGTTTGAAGAGCCAGTCATATTTTTTGGGAGCAACCTTAAACAATTTACCGAAAAGGTTAGTGTATCGGAACGTTTCGCGAGCTTATATAGAAGATTTCCTAACGAAAAATGTGTTGGTTTCTTCGAAGGCAACAACCCGGCGCTATTGATTAGAGATCCGGAAATGATTAAACATGTTTTGGTTACAGATTTTAAGAATTTTCATTACAGAGGTCTTCTCCCTAATAGAGATGTAGTTGAACCACTAATGAGGAATATATTTACTAGCGACGGGGATGTATGGAAACTAATGAGACAGAAGTTGACACCAACATTTTCGAGTGGAAAACTAAAAGCGATGTTTCCACTGATAGTGGAAAGAGCAGACAAACTATTGAAAATTGCTGAAGATTTATCAAAAGCGAATGAAGAAGTTGACGTAAGAGAACTAATGGCTCGATATACAACTGATTTCATAGGAGCTTGTGGTTTTGGTATTGATTCCGATGCTTTGAATGATGAATCTTCAGATTTTCGTAAGCTTGGTAAGCGGATATTTACACAAACAGCTCGAGATATATCAGTCTCACTTTTAAAAAGAATGGCACCCAGATTGTTTAAAAATTGGAACTTTTTTGACGAGGAAATTGAAAGGAAAACTGTGTCCATTATAAGGCAAATAATGTCTAAAAGAAATTATAAGCCATCAGGAAGAAACGATTTCATAGATATGATGCTAGAGTTAAAGGAAAAAGGAAAGATAACTGGAGAGTCAATAGAGTATCGGAATCTTGATGGATCTCCTAAGATAGTTGAATTAGAGCTGGATGAATTGTTATTAGCAGCGCAGGTCTTTATTTTCTTTGCTGCTGGATTCGAAACGTCTTCGCACACGAGCAGCATACTTTTGCATTTTCTTGCTTTTCATCCAGAGGAGCAATCACGTTGCCAAAAAGAAATTGATGAAGTTCTACAAAGACATGGCGAGAAACTTAGTTTTGAAGCTGTGAGAGACATGAAGTATTTGGAAATGTCATTCAAGTAACGTACTTGTATTTAGTATTTTTTAAAACATGTTGTTTAATATTACTTATGTGTTAGCATTTTTAAAGGATATACTAGCAATGACTCATGATAAAGATGATAATGTTCTAAGTTAGAAGTCTATACACTCTAGCTGTACTTGCTTACTTTTGGAGTGTAAAACAGTTTTCTAATTAGCCCTAATAAAATCAAGATAACCAACAAATTACAATCTTTTAGTAAATTGTTATATCGCTAATTGCTATTGTATTAGAAATTGGTAGCTTTTTTTAAAATCCTGGAAAAAAATTATGATAATGGAAGGCTAACAAACAGATAGATTTTCTGGTGGTTAAAAAGTCACGCTGCCAAAGGCCAAGACCGCAAAGGTGGTAATGGTGCGCTGTCAACCTTAGGCCTCGATCAGAAATAAGTTTATCGGCTACCTTATCCTCCAAACTGGAACATGTCAACATTAGGGCGACAGGAATAGGTAAGGCGGTGGTACCAATGCGGGCAAGTCGCTGCGAAACTCTACCACCTAGTGCAAAAAAAGATGATACAATTTTGCAGTTTCCTTTACATACTTTTTCTATTTTTTTTTCAGGGAAAGTGTCCGAATGTTCCCTTCACCTGGATTTATCATCAGGAAAAGTGTGAACAAATTTACATTCCCCAACAATTTGACGATAGATGAGAATATGGTCATCGTTATGTCCACGGAAGCCATGCACATGGACGACCGGTTTTTTGATAAGCCTGAAGAATTTAGACCTGAAAGATTCCACCCAGATAACATTGGTAAAATAGAGAAGCATGTATATATGCCGTTTGGCGATGGACCAAGATCTTGCATAGGTATGCAATATACTTACCTGCCTATAGCCTACCAGTCGCTAGGTTTAGATACTTTTATATTTATTTCTATAAAAAGTAACACAAGAATTTAGCTTAGATGTTTTAGGTAAAATCAATACTTCTAAATAGTCGAACTACATCTACAGAAGAAATGTAGTAGAAGCAACTACGTTCAAAGTTTTAAACTTAAAATCATTTTTTTTACATTTCGTAAAAGTTTCATGTAGATCTACACAAAGATTCTTGTGATGCGTCTATGTAATTCTAAAAACTTCCACCATGAGAATAAAGATGTTCTGATTCTGATTCTAATCACACCCATTAAAAAACGGTTAGTCACTGACGATGTCAACTTATCCTGTCTATTTAGAAACAAATCCTTAGAATGGAAGTCTGAATTCGAAATATGTACTCTGTTCTGTATTTTGCACCCTTAGCATTAATGACTTCCGGTTAAGTACCTACCTATTTAAAAACTAAGTCCAATACTGACTTTCGACAGAAATGTATGAAAAACGCGGTATATATAGGTACCTACAGCTACACAAAGCTAGTGATAGGTACCCTAGATATATTGTAATGTCTTAACATGATGTTTTTCAAACAAATATGACATCGTAATTTTATAGAACTTAAAAAGAAAGAAACAAGCTCACGAGGAATAAATATTTAATAAAAAAAATATTTAATAATTTCAGGTGAAAGAATGGGAATAATGCAGTCTTTGGCGGGTGTGGCGGCCATATTGAGTAAATTTACAGTGCTGCCATCTAAGAATACTGTTCGCAAACCCTTAGTAGATCCAAGTTCGGTGATTGTCCAAGTTATTAGTGGTGGCTTACCGCTAACTCTAATGCTTAGAAAATAAAACACTTTTTTTTAATTCAGATGTTTTATTTGACACTTTATTACGGGTAATTACTGACATAATCATTTTAAGATCTAAACGATATTCGCTTCAAAAAAACGTGAATTAGCCTACTTGCATAATACTTAAAAAAATACAAAAAATAAGGGTGAAAATAAATAATTGAGAATGTTATTAATTTTATTATTTTTTATTTAATTTGATTAATTCAGTTAATACTTACCTACTGTATCTTGCCTTATTACAATATAATGTGTTACTACTAAGGGTTAAACATTTGTAAAGTTAATATAAGCAATGATTTGAAAGCACTTTAATTAAAGGAAGATATTGTACTGAAAAGATGTTGAAATAATATTATTACTTATATGTAAAGAATAAATTAATTCAGATCCTACACTCTGATAGATCCCGATCACTTTTATATTATCTCGCTTTAAAATTTCGTACCTCGATCGAGTATAATGTTCGTATCATCAGCATTATTTTAGTTTATTAGTAAACTTATATATAGATATATATGATTGAGTACGCACGACGCCCTGCACAAATTGAGGGAGATAAATTAATCTAGCTGGGTTTCATTTTCAGAAAACTTTGTTTTGCACGAAATATCGAGCAAAGATAGGTCATCCAGGTACTTTCATTAACCTGTATTTGAAATCGAGTTTGGCCAAATTTTTGTATTTTTTTATGTATTATTCTATTTCATAAATTATATTATGATAATTATAGGGTAAAGCGGTGGCCTCGTCACTCAAGCTCATGTAATGAGATTTGGCAGCAACGAGGGAATACACGATACGCTAATTTCTTCATGATTAAGTATTTCATTTGTGCACTTTCACTGAACAAAATTGTATGAAATGCCACCAAAATTGACTAATTTCACTCAATATTAACATTAAATTCAATAATTATGAAAAAACTTCGACCATCTTTTCTCTCGATGGCGCTAAAACTCAGTTTTATTTCTTGTAAAATAAAAATTGACCAGAAGCTATTGTAAGAATTTTTTTTGGGAAAAAAGCAGTTTGTTAAATATTGAAAATCCAACATTTTGCGCTAATCGATTTCAATTATTGGTTGATTTGACAAGGAATGACTTAGGGATAGCGCACGTTAGGACAGGACGGAACATTTAGGGTGGGCGCACATCATAGGTGGTTTTCTTTATACAGAACCAAAGAGTAGACTAAAAAAGAAGAATAGCCACTTGACTTTAAAATCGTCAAGTGTGGAAACTGTCGCCTCTGGTAGTTGTCTTAAAAAGCTTTAGAATTAAAATGTCATTAATTCCTCTATTCACAATATCAACATCGATTTCACTTACCTCGTTGGGATTGCAAAATGTATGAAAGCAATGTGGGCGGATTATACATTGCGATTAGAGGATTCGATCCCGGTCGATTTTTCTAATCTCGGGATTGTCTAGAGCTAATCTCGGAATCCCGGGATAATCCCGGGATTGTATAGGTGAATTTTACTTTACAGAAAGTGGCAAGTAAATACATTTAAAAAACATCAAAATCCTTTTTTTAAATCGTTAGGTTAATCTTTAAAAAAAACTAACCAAAATTATACTTATTTTGATAAACTGACACTGCAGAACAAACACATCAGTTGTTTTTTACAATTAAAAAAAAACATTTAACAACTATATGCCAAAGAGATCAATGTCAATAGGTTACCTATTTTCATATTTTAAATTAAATAGACCACACTAACGAAACAACTTCTTTTTATTTTTGACATAAAACTTTCTTTGGATAACGACATTGCTTTCTTCTTAAACCCGTTAACAAAACGATCTGCCATTTAAATTACTTTGTTTCTAAAACTGTGATAAATAAAAAACCGCTTGACCGATTTTATGAAAACTTCACATAAACCATTTACTAAATAATCTGACTAAAGCCTAAACATTTAGTACGGATAGGTGTGCCCGTTCTTAAGTTATAAAATTAGAACGGAAAGTGGCATTGATTTTATTTATAATATATGTAAAAACCTCTTGCTAAAAAGTATCTAATTTTCATCGACATAAACATATTCTTTACGGAAAATAACGTTCTTTATTTTTCATCTATCAGACACATTAAAAGTTGCTGTTTTTTAATATTTTTTATCATCATCAATTTGCAAACAAATATCAATATTTAGACGACGTAAAGCGGTTTTCACAAGTAATTCTATGGAAAAGATGGCCGTCAAAACGTTAAAGTGAAAAAAATGAAAGTTAAGACGTTTCGTTTCACGTACATTTGTTTGAACATATTAAAAAAAACTATAAATCGCGAAAATCCCGGGATTTGTGAAACTTAACCCCAAAAATTTCGGGTCTAAAATATGACCGGGATCCCGGGCCTTGGGATCCCGGGATCGAATCCTCTAATTGCAATACATCCCGCCAAAGTATGTGGTATCCTTGTAAGTTGATATTCATCAAATAAAATAAAAATGTATGCCGTTAATGTTACGCGTGTTAAGAACAGAGACATATTAGGTATTATTAGGCACATTACTTCTCTGAACTTCTCTGAGTTACTTGTAAAATGCACTACGAGAAGAACGCGGCAATCATTTACGTATCAAGCAGTTAATATATTTACAACTGTGTTTTTAAGAAAATGACGTTCGAAATTACCGCGTAATGGTTTTGGGAGTGACATCTTGCTTCGCATATACGAGTATATCGAAAAATAACAGTTTTTATGGTGAATAAATAATTATTTATTCCGCAAAAATGAACGAGCTGATTATCGAGAACTGAACACTGTTTAAACTCATTTAAAATCCCCTTTTGTTCTAAAAACTCTTTTGTGGAAAGAAGAACTCAGTGCCAGTTAACATTTTCTTTACAGTTAATGGTCATGATGACAGAAAACACAAGAATTTACACTTAACAATTACAAAATATTTTAATTACATTACTCGACTACAAAATAAGTGAATAGGTTAGGTGGTACCAATCTGGTTGAATAACGTATAATTATAAACCTAAAACCTAACCTCACTCACGGTATTAGTGACAATTATTATGAATCATCGCTAATTTTTTCGAACTACTTGCCATAAAAGCAACTGATTTCTGTTTTCTTGAATTGTGAAATGAAAGATAGTTAGTAAGTAAGGATAAGACCCAGTTAGATAATAAAGATAAGATAAATTAGCACAAAATGTTCCTAACATTGTATTATTAAACATATTTGTTCAATCAATCGTGTTCTTACCTGAACTTTTTTTTTCCTGCCACCCAGCAAGGATCGAGATGGGGTCGCGTTGGCATTCACCATCTTGCTTCGCGGCTACGGCCCGGTCCCTGAAAGAGGAGCGACTCCGGCCATTGGAGTCGCCCCCCAGGCGTGGGAGACCGTGCTGGGCGAGGACAGCCCTCCGAATCCCCCCGGCAGCTCTGCATCGGAGGCGCTTTGAAGGCGAAGGAGCTGCCTTCTTGCGCAACCGGTCCACCTGTGCCGTCGCGGGACTGAGTTGCCCGCGGGCCCGCTCCGCGTTCTCCTTTTGCATCATTACGTCTTCGCAAAAAGAGGAACGTGACGAAAAGCCAGGATCTGTCACTACCGAGCATAGCGTTGATAACGCTCGACAGCAAGAGGTCCTCTCCTACGATCTCTGAGAGAGTACGACGCTGTTGTTCGTGACGCACTGCGACGCACTCGTGATCTCTCGCGATCTTGTGCAGATATTTGAAGCATTCATGCCCGGAAAGCACCTGCACAGGACGGAACGTCAGCGACCCGAACCACCGCTTCAGCCACCCTCGGAGGACCGGTCGGATTGCCTCCACCGTCGCCTGTCTAGGGACAGGTGGGGTTAGGTCCTCCTTCCACCGCTCCAACGTGGTCTCCACGCCTGACTCTGCATGCGCCTCACTTCCTCCCACGCTTGTCTTTGTTGGCGCGACCGAGGACGTCCACCCAGACAGGTACCCCATACAGGTCTTATACTCCGTACGACGCCGGAGTACAGCCGTCGGCAGTTGGCACTCGGGCCTCCCACGTTGTGCAGCAGCCTTCCCAATGCAGCGGCGGCTCCCAGGACTCTCGAGGCGAATCGGACAAAATGTGCCCCGAAAGTCCACCTCCCGTCCAGGATGAGACCCAAGTACTTCATGTGGGCCCCAACCCGGACC
>NJDD01003631.1:25266-36818 GCA_002245505.1 Calephelis nemesis | reverse complement strand
CCCCGAGGCCCATGGAACAATAAGCATCAGCCTTTGGGAGATTCACCTCCAGACCCAGGGTGCATATGCGGCCAACGACGATGGTTGTCCCTACCTCCGCCAGCCGCAACGTCTCACAGAGGTCCATCCCCCTGGCTACGACTCGTCCGCACGCTACCTGTACACCTACTACTACTACTGCTAACACCTACTGACCCATAATATGTGACACTACAAACTCGAAATGGGAGATGAGATGGAATACCAGCATGTAAATTTGAAAGGAAACATGTATCACTACTACTATTATGCTTCATTATTTATTATGCCACGAGCGGCTCGTACCGGCTTCGCACGATTATGAAATATACATATAAACCTTCCTTTTCAATCACTTACCTTTTAAAAAAAACTGCATCAAAATCCGTTGCATAGTTTTAAAGATATAACCATACAAAGGGACAAAGGAAGCGACCTTGTTTTATAATATATAATGATTTATTATAATTTATCGTACACTTAAGTCGTACTATCCACAAATATCCTGCATGAGACTCAAGTCAACAATAACAACAACAACAAGTCGGACTCAACAGTAGTAGAATACCTAAATTAGGAATATATATTGAGAATAGCAAGAAATGTTGATCTGGTTAACCAAAACACCATCTTTGCTTTACACGTTTCTGTTTTGGCGTGAAGATATGATGAATGCTTGATTGATGAAAGTAATTTTTATTAGTTTTAAAAGACATTAATAACCTTCCTGAGATTATAGCAAGCTATAAGTTTACTCTATAATATACTTAGCCTTTTTTTTATTAAGACAGAATGAAAGTGACGACATTACAATTTGGCTTTAAATTAACAGCTAAAACATAGATACATATACAATTTAGAAACATAAATTAAAGTAAACTTAATCTACAATCATGACATAATAACTAGGTCTTGAAAGAAGTGATTCACATTATGTTTAAAGGAATAGAATTTGACTTACAACTAGGGATGTGAAAAAATAATCGAATATTTAAAAACAGATTATTTTTCAAAATAAATCGATTTTTATTATTGGATTTACTGTCCGAAAATAAACGATTTTTAAATAATCGTTTTTTTGTTTCGTTATTTCACATGATACTTTCGATTTTTTTGTAAGCGCAGCTTTGACATACTAAATAGATTGTTTATTTCGTAGTTTTACATCGTACTTTTAATATTTTAACAGCAACTCTATAACAGAAGTAGAAAAATTACTTGCAATGCCATCTAATACCTGGCAAACATGTTTTGGCAGCAGTTATGTCAGTCAGTTGTGATATTTTAAATAAACGGTGGTTTCAAAAGTTTTAAATTGCAAACTCTGTTTTTAATAAATTCTTTATAAATAACCTGTAGACTAAGTGTGCGAATGAGTTTGTGGTTTATGATTTGTGGTACAAAATGTCCCATAAACGGCCAAAAAGTGACTCGAGGGCTTACTTTGTAATAAAAAACAATGGTACAACTGCTTCAGCTTTGAATTATTAAGTTGTTTCAATAAATTTTAAAAAAATATTACTTTTTTAAGAAAATCGATTATGTTTCGTGAAAAAATCGATTACTTGAAAATCGATTATAAATAAAAATGTAAATCGATTATTAAAAAATCGATATTTTCCCCAGGCAAGTCACATCCCTACTTACAACAACAATCAATCATGAAGCCCTTTACAATCATATTATTACTTAGATTTCTGTTTTTACCTTACGTGTCAATTTTTACGATAAACAGAATGAAATAAATATGTGAATTGCACATATAAGTATTATGCTAGAGTTGCAATATAAGTCCATGGGCAAATTGTAAGACTCCTTTTCAAAAATTTAATTTATTAAATATTTTACTTTGCTTTCTTAATTATTTTTATTGAAACAGTTTAAAGCTGCATATTAAAATAATACTAAGTTTACTCCTAAGCTGCTTCTACCCAAATCAAGTATAGCTTTATTAAGCCGAAACTGTGATTAAGTGGCTGTCAAATTACCTTCAAGTAACTTAAAAAAAACTAAAAACTCCAAAAGAAATACTTCTTGAAATGTAATTTTACAGTACGTGTCTTGAAATTTTAATAACTGAAATAATGTTGTTATGACATTTATACAGTATTAGAAGATCTGATATTTGCATACTATGTATATAAAAAAGATAAGATTTTCAATTTGGTCGGTATATTTTTTGTGTGCTTCGATTTCGTCGTTGTTTCTGAACCGATTTACGTAGTTCTTATTTTGTTTGATGGGGAATAGTTTCGAATTGGTCCCATAAAAATTTGATTCTGGTAGGCCCATTAGGTCATCTTGATGTTTTTTTTATTAAATTGAATCATATCAGCAATAAACTAAAAAGTATTAAATGAAAATAACTACGTTTATAAAAACCGACTTCAAAACTAAAAAGTAAAAAATAATAAAAAAGCCTTAAACTAATAATAATATTATGTAAGTATTACATTGGCTTAACACCGATTTCAAATCTATTAGCACTTGTAAATAATATATAATTCATATTAAATCTTTTTTATTTTTGAAGTCGGTTTATATAAACGTAGTTATTTTTATATAATTTATTATTACGATTATTATTTATAGTTTACAAACGACTCCATGGTCCAATGGGCCATATCATATGATGTAATGCTCTTCCGAAGACGTGAACAGATTTAAGATTTAGCGTCTTGAAATCTTCATCTACCTTAACATGATAGCCAGTTTTGTGGAGACCTCTTTCTATTGCTAAACTTCTTGCAACTTCTAGTAAATGACCTAAAAATTAAAAGAACAAAGTTCAAGTTAAAAACGATTTCAAACTGTAATTTGTAGCTGTTACTATGTGTTTAGCATGAATTGTTGTAATTTAGAGCATATACATCCAATTACAAAGTAGGTACCTACATACTGTCCAGTTACGTAAACACTCTATGACCATGCTTCCAGTTTGGCAATGTCCTTAATTTTTAAAACTCAGTGTTTTTAGATTTATATTAACATCTCATTAACACCTCTGTGGTCTAGTGGTTCAGCTGTTGGACACAACTGCATGAGGTACCGGGTTTCAATCCCGGTTCGGGCAACAAAGAGAAAATTGGGTTTTTCCAATTTCCTACTAAAAAAAACGTTGCTCGAGATTGGATATGTGCCCAGTTGGGGATAGGCTTGCCACCTATCACATTGTGGGACTTAGTGTCTTCGGCTAGTCGTGGGTGCCTTGGTTGTACCTCTGCCTACCTCTTCGGGGATATGGGCGTGAAGATACTTATCTCGAGGAGGTATTCAATTATTTTAGTATTAAAAACATGGCGACTGTGTGATGTCATTATTTGGTGTTTTAATTAATGTTTCTTAATCTTTATAAATACAAATGAATCCCCATTTTGCTGATCGTTGCAATTAGTATCGTGCCTGAACGGACCAATTTTGGTAATGATTTCTTTGGTGTATTGGTAACAATTAGAAGAAGGATTACATGAAGAATAAATAAAAGAAAGTTGCAGGGAAAATAAGAAAAACATCACTATTTTTTCAAACATTTAGAATGTGTTAATTTCAAACGATACGAATTTTGGCTTGTCTAAAAATAAATATGTCAAATTAAAATAAAGGTTCGTTTCGCTCGGAAGCTTCATATTAAATTTTTTAGAACAAGACACCTTAGAGAAGACAACTTAGTGTAAATATGTACTACTCGTTTGCTGAAAATTAATGTAGTCCAAGATGGAGGTATAATAAACCTAGAAGGAGCCAATTGACTTTTAGTTTAAAAACGCACAATTTATGAAAAATAGAACATATTCACGCTCATATCCACGAAGAGGTAGGAAAATGTTCAACCGTGGCACCCACGGCTAACTGAAAACGTAAGTCCCACAATGTGATAGGTGTCAAATCTATCGTCAAACTGGCAAATAAGTATTATTCAATTCTGGGCAACTGTTTTTTATTACAAAATAGAACAATATTTTTCACACAATTACGTTATTTTCCGTTAACATGGCGTTAATTTTTATGTATTACTGCCTTACTTATTCCTGCCGCCATAACGTCATGACGTGTTCCGGTTCGGAGGGTAAGGTAGCCGGTAAACTTACTTTTGCTCGAGGCCTAACATCCCGGCCTCAGGTTGGCAACGCACCATTACCACCTTTGATGTCTATAGGCGGCGAGAATTTCTTAACATCAGGAAATCCATCTGCATGTTTGCCTTCCAATGTCATAAAAAAATGTATTTTTATATGACAATTTCTTAGAAATACTGCTTAACAAGTAAATTCCCATTTTTACAATTACTAAATCTACTAGCGGATCGAAACACTGCCACTTACTTAGAAAATTTATCGGGATTGTCTTTTTTGTCAATTTTTCAACTGTTTATAAGTAAATAATGTTACAATGAATTTATGACATAAACAGCAATTAATTCCATGCATTTTTTATACGCTAGATTTTATGCAATAAAAATAATGAATGAAATTAAAATACATGCTAAGGATTTATTACCTCACTTTTTAAATCGGACGCCTGTTACTTTTTAGCGTTCCTCAGAACATCGAGTACGTATCTGTCAAATTTTGATACGATCGGCTCTGTATATTCAACGTACATCACGATCAGGATACAGACTGACCGACAAACATTTTACAAATCCTAAAAATGTGTTCTGCTGACCATTCTGCAGTAGCCTACGCCTTTTTTAAAATATATTGAACTTACAGAATTCGCTCTTTTACTGTTTTATCATAAGTATCTGTATTATCGTTTGCCTCCTCTTGTACAAAAAAAATGAAAAAAAAGTATATAAATAATCAGGAGATTTATTTTAAAAACATGGAAATTGTCACATGAAAGAGTAGCTTATTCTGCTAAGAAATATGCGAAACAAGACTGTTTTAATTCTTTTTTTTTTCCGACTTTAAAAAAAAGGAGGAGGTTCTCAATGCGGCCGGGACATTTTTTATATAGTACACCGATTTCTCCGAGGTTTCTGAACCGATTTACGTAAATCTTTCTTTGTTTGATGCGAAATAGTTTCGAATTGGTCCGATAAAAATTTAATACAGGTAGGCCCATTAATTTTTATTTTATTGGCATTCTTTTGTTTACTTTCACATTTTCCAAAGACTATTTTTATTAAATTAAATCAAATCTCGCAAGTGAATTTGATCCACTTAGGTGACCTAGTGACAATATTACAGACACATCGGAATTCAATAACATGTTATAAAGAAATTTAGTAAGGTTATACCATGTTAGAAATATATTTACTCAAAAGATTATTAAATTAAATCATATCAGCAATAAACTTAAAAAAAAAGTATCTTCACGCCCATATCCCCGAAGAGGTAGGCAGAGGCACAACCAAGGCACCCACAATTAGCTGAAGACACTAAGTCCCACAATGTGATAGGTGGCAAGCCTATCACCAACCGGGCACATTTTCAATCGCGACCAACAGTTTTTTTTAGAAAATTGGAAAAATCCAATTTTCTTTTTGTTGGCCGACCCGGGATTCGAACCCGGGACCTCATGCAGTCAAGTCCAACACCCGGACCGCTAGGCCACAGTACAAATCTTTCTATACCATATATTTTTATATACTACTAGCTGTTGCCCGCTTTTTTTTGAATGGCTAATTTGTTGCGCAAGGTTTTGCGAAGGTAAGGAAGGTAAGGAAGTTGTAAAAACCTTGCGCTACGTCCAACATCCGGACCGCTAGACCACAGAGTCGATAAAATAAAAAAATATAAACTAAAAAAAATAATTACAAAAAAAAACCGACTTCAAAACTAAAACTTAAAAAATAATAAAGATTTAATATTGATTATGTACTTCAAACCTATTAATTAATATCACATATAAATACTAGGTATTATACCTTCCTCTAAGGGGATATAGGTATGAAAGTACTTTCTTTTATATAAAAATATATTGAAACCTTTGCAGTAACATTAAACGTACCTATTATTTTTTTGTAATTAGACTTTAGAAAATGTAATAGAAAAAACATCTGAAAGTGTAATCTTAAAGTATATAGTATTAGTGTAAGGCACTAAACTAAATGTCTGGCATTTGGCCGTGAAAAAGAAATACATAATTTAAATATTACCGAGAAACTTTTCGTTGTCTTGTGTCATATTGGCAACCCGTGGCAAAACTTTCTTCGGCACCACCAGAAAATGTATAGGGGATTGGGGTTGTCTTTCTTCTTCGAATGCTAGGCACTGGAATCATTAAAAAAAGGTTTTTGTGGTTATATATTTCCCAAATTTTTTTGCCCCGTATTGGTCCGCGCTCCTTTGTAGAATAGATCATCTGCCTTCCTTGCCTGACAGCTCGTAAAAGGCGAGCATAGGCTCACCGTCACTAACACCGTGACATCTGACTAGGTGGTAGAGTTTCGCAGCGACTCGCCCGGATTGGTACCACCGCCTTACCTATTCCCGCCGCCATAACTTCATGACGTGTTCCGGTTCGGAGGGTAAGGTAGCCGGTAAACTTAATTTTGCTCGTACCTAACATCCCGGCGTCAGGTTGGCAACGCACCATTACCACCTTTGGTGTCTCTAGGCGGCGTGAATTTCTTAACATCAGGAAATCCGTCTGCTTGTTTGCCTTCCAATATCATAAAAAAACGCGATAAATAAAATGTGGTAAACCTACATTACAGGGCTCACACCTCGCTCACACAGGCTACGCACCTGTAACATCTAGCATACGGTTGTTTCTTACTATTAGGAGAGCCGTGAGCTTGTTCGCTGACATTTCAATGAAAAAAATATGAAAAAAGACTTCAAAATAATTGCTTTTTTAAATTACGATATAGGGAGATAATCAAGCACAAGATATTAATTTATTATCATTTGGAGACTGGGGCGTTAAATCTTTTTGCGAAAGTAAGTTTATCGGCTTCTTTATACTCCTAATTGAAATACAACAATGCCAAGCACTGCCGTTACTAAAGTGTTACTTATCTGTGCGAGTCGTAGTCGAAGATGGCCAGAATAAAAAAAAGAAAGACTTAACTCAGACAGTAGGTATACTTTGAAAATAGGATAGGATAGTTTTTATCACGAAAATTTTTTTCTGAGGAACCACGCGGGCAACAGATAGCCCGGTGAAGTTGTAAAAACCTCGTGCAACAAATTAGCCATTCAAAAAAAAGCGGGCAACAGCTAGTAGTATATAAACAGAAAGATTTGTACTGTTAGGAGTTAGGACGTAATAAAACGATCCCTTACTAGTGCGATATAGCATTCTAATTGCTGGAGTGTCTAACGGCCAATATTAATAATCAATCCTAATCCAAAACTAGTTGTCCAAGATTGATATTTTGATCCATTTTTATGTTATCGCTTGCCAATAACATATCTGTGGACTGAATAAGTATGGCAATTAAGTATGGGATAGGCCGGCGGATACGCAGCTATCTAGATTGCTTGAAATCCATTAGATTAAGATACATTATTAACATTGGCCGTAAGAGTACACTCAATCAGACTAGACGCGACACCGTTGGAGCTGGACATTGTTGCTATTCTTGTTTGGTTAGTAAGTAACCCGCTTCATACCTCTACCTCAGGTAGGAACGTTGAAACAATCTTGTATGTTTATATTCGTACTCCCAAACTCCGGAAATCCGTTTATTATTTTTAAAAGGAAAAGTAAAGTATCTTCACACCTATATCTATAATCTAGGTCCCACAATGTGATAGCTGGCAAGCTTATCGCCAACATCCAATCCCAATATCATTTTTTATAATGAAATTGCAAAAAACACATTTTCTTTTTGTTGTCCGACCCGGCAATCTAACCCGGGACTTCATGAAGTCAAGTCCAACATCTCGACCGCTACACCACATATGGCGATTATTTGCCTATAATTTAAAAAATAATTAAAATGGTTATATGATAATAACTAGCAGACCAGGCAAACGTTGTTTCACCATTTCATTTTTTCAGAAATTATTTTAGTAGAAAGAAATGAATTGGGGTTAGAGATATTTAGGGGGACAAGATAGAAACCGTACCACCAAAAAAACAAACTATTTTCAGACCGATGGAACTATAGGTATATAAAATTTTATCGAAATCGGTTCAGCCGTTTTGGAGGAGTATTGTAACAAACGATGTAAAAAGAAATTTTAATTTCATTTCATAGAAAAAAATGTGTGCGTGTACTAGCGTACACTTGTAAGAAGTGAAGAAGTGAAACTTCTTTATGACTTTATTTTTCAAAAAATAATTTACTACTTATATGCAACTTTACAGAAATTGGTTAAATAAAGTTTATTGCCAATCCCTACTCCGCTGGAGAAAGTATACTTCGAATTACGCGTGGTAGGGATAAGAACAAAGATGGCGCGTAACGGAAAAATGTGACACGTAACGAAAAAATGCTACACAATTTTTTTTTCCAACCCCGATAAAGAAGTTTCACTTCAATATACTTCTGAAAATAAAAAAGTACATCCTTCGTCGGTTCAGCCATGTGGTGATGGGAACATTGACAAAACAAAATACATTCAATGGAAATGTGGAAGGATGAATGGAACCGGGGAGACATGGAAACATGGAATTGTGACACATGTCACTCGATTTCATCTATCTACCACGCAAGAGCCTTGGCGTGAAGATATGTTTCATGGTATCCGAATATTATAAATTATATTTGTATAATTTATGGCATATAGTTACACTATATAAACATAATTCATGAGTAGTGAAAAAACTGATAATAATTTTAAAATGTTGAAAATAGCTATATTTATAAATGTATGACGAAATAATGTTAATGATGAAATCATAAAAACTTACTTGTTCGTCTTCATACAATATATCCTCTATGTTTTTACCGTTGAAAAAATATTTATCTTTGTCAGACATTGTTAAATATTAAAAAAAAAAGAAATGCGCAAAAAACAAAATGTTTTTAAAAGAACTTTATAAATTAATATGATATGTTAATGTAGTTGATTTCTACAAACATTTACAGAAACAATTTAACGAAGAAATAAACTTAAAATAATTCTACGTGATTATTTTTCCTAGCATTAATTAATTGTTTATAGTGACAACCTGTTTGAACAAAGAAATTAGCAATAAAAAGATATCGGATGATAACGGCTTATCTATAATGATAAATTTCGATCAATGATTAAACTAAAAGCAGAGTAACAATTATATTTAACACTGTAGCCTGGTTTTTAATCTCAGAGAATAAATTGACATTAGCAATATTGTAAGTTTTTTGCGATTCATAAATAGTGTAGTGCAATCGTAAAATGTTAATAAACTCAATTGTCTGTTATTATAACACAATCTGAAAAACTTGAATGTGTATAAATAAAACGAATTAATACAAAAATAATATTTTGTACTCTTAAATGTATGTCATTATTTATATTTCACCAAACCCAAATTGAAATAGTCAACTATTTCTATAATTATAATTAAATAAATTGGTAATGTCATCCCTTCGTCGAGTTTATAACTCAGATAACATTTTTTTCCTTTGAGTTTCACTAAAAGTGCTATACTGATCTTATCAAAAAATTTGTAGTTTCTCTGTATTTGCTGCACAATCGTTATGGTATTGTATTGTATTAGTTCAATTTGTATAACTTGTCCCCAAAAATATTTTTAAATTTAAAACTGAATATATACACAGTAAAGAAAAATTACATTGCTCGCAGAACCGACAACCGCTGGAGAAGAAAGGTTCTCGAATGGCAGCCCCGCACCCGAGGACGTAGTGTCGATGGAATGATGAGTTGATCAAAGTCTCGGGGAGTCGCTGTATACAAGCAGCTGGTAATCGTGACTCGTGGCGTTCTTTGGGGGAGGCCTTTGTCTAGCAGTGGAAGTTCTCCGTCTGATGGTGGTGATGATGATGATGATGATGAAGGAAAAACAACAAAGCATCAAAGCACATAACAAAAACAAAATAATACAACAAAATGACAGAAGTTATTCACAAATTGTACACATGTATAGACACACATAGTTAGATGGACGAATAAAGTTAACATAATGTTAAAGCTCAGTAAAATTGAAAAAATCTACTCTTGTTTAAATATGATCTTGTCTTATTACACCAAAAAACATAACATTTTCTATAACTTTCCATCCATCTGGACCTGGTGACACCACCTCAGAAGTACTAATTTTAAATAAATTTTTCATTTTTTTTTATTTTAAACAAAAAGAAGAATCTTTGAAAGCGTTTCCGAAATGCCAAAAATGTCTATCATCTAACGATCAAATATAGGAGTCGGTAAGTTTTTTTGATGTCGGTTTAAATGAGACCGAGGGTCATTCCTAACGAATTCAAAGGTTCAGTATTAAATAAATTTTGCTTTTTTTTAATCGACACTACTTTTAAAACATTTATCACTACAATCACTACAAAATAAAATCAGGTATCATATTTGTAAGGTATTTGCATCTGTCGATTTAATCTCTGAGATTAATAAACAGACTTGAGGTGCTTGCCCGCAACATTTTCATAGCAAGTTTCATCCCATATTATAGTCTTTTGATGATCACTTTTTTTTTAAAAAAAAGGCTATCTTTGAACTTGAATATTTAGCAGTTAAAGTCGGTTTATAAATAAATAATAATAAATAAATATCTCAGGACAAGCTACACAAATTGAACCTAACCCCAAAGTAAGCAAACTATATGCTTGTGTTATGGGTGTTAGTCAACGATACTAATACATAGAAATACTTAAATATATACCAGAATATATTTAATAAACACCCAGACCCGGAAATGCAGACATCTAAATGTTCATCACACAAATGCCTACCCCCGTCGGGAATCGAACCCGAGCCTCGCGATTGGTCGATGTAGTTAGGCGCGTATGCTAACCACTCGACCAACGAGGCGTGAACCGTGAAACGGCAATAGCAACGCATTTACAATCTATTAAATGTAGTTTTTTACAGGGAACAGTCCAACAACATTAACGAACAATTCACCTTCTGAAGGTATTTAGGGGTGGAAGATGATGATGTACTTATGTAAAATAAATTCATTTATCACATAAAAGGCGTTCTCAGATTAGGTGTTTACAAAAAAGAAAAAAAAATTCGCCTCATTCAGGATATCAACCTGTACCTTTTCGTCTTTAGCTGCTCAACGCTCTTACAATTTGAGTTACCGACTAAAATTTTGTTGTAACATTTTTAATTCTTTTCTCGTCGATTACGCATATTAGAAATCCAAATCCCAAACACGGGAAAAGTGCTAAAGTTATAAAAGATTTTTCTGAATTATTTAAAATTAGTGATAAATAGTTTAATCCTCACAGGACATCAACAACCCTGGAAGCTTCATGTGCACGTTCTTGTCGACAAGACAACATAGGACGAGAGTCTTGTTAGACTACGTTGGAGCAGTGGAAGTTGCAGCGACTCACCCGGATTGGTACCACTGCCTTACCTATTTTTGCCGCTATAACGTCATGACGTGTTCCGGTTTGGAGAGTAAGGTAGCCGGTAAACTTACTTTTACTCGTTTGGCAACGCGCCATT